>SKCR01048427.1:0-113840 GCA_019454045.1 Zanthoxylum bungeanum
AACTTGAGGGAACTTCACTTGATCGACCTCAAATCCTCTTTCAATTATAGGCACTTTCTAACCTATCCCATTTTCATAATAATTTTTGGTTGACGCATAGGCAAATTTGGTGCTATCATATGAGGGGGTAGCAGTGGCTTTATCGCAGGATCTTCTAGAGTCCATCGGAGATACTTAGCTGGGTATTTGAATAAATTTTGGCAGAGTATCCCATGTACTTTGGTGTTTTGACCACCTTTCACCATAAACTCCTGATGAGATCTAGGATGCAGCCTAGGATGTATAAGGAAGGACCACTACTGTGCACGTTCCATAGGGCCCAATCACTAAGTCTTGAGCTAAGAGGATCTAAAAAGTAATGCCTGGACTAGTACAGAGAGTCATATCTGACTATTCAGGAGTCTGAGTGCGAGCCTCTAATACATTGAAGATGAGCTTGAAGATGGATGATCCAGTGATGGTGAACCTTATTCAGGCCATGAAGCAATCTGATACCTATGCCTTCTTTAGAAATTTATTGTTTTTTTATTTTAGACATGACATGTGTTTTTAGTTCGATATTTTTTTATTTGTAATAGCGTGAAAACTAGGATTTATTGTTATATTTGGGAATCAGATTAAGCATGTATATGGGTTAGCCTAGGTTAGTTTTAGGATACACGCTTATTGATGTGTGTGTAGTTTTATCTTTTCATATTTTTGAGTTTAGGGTTTTAGTTAAAGACTCTTTATAAAATGCTAACTTTGATTCTGTTTTTCATAAAAATCTAACTTTGGTCTTATTTTTCATATTTTTATCTTTTAATAAAAATTACTATTTTCGTGAGACTTGAGTAACCCTCAGCTTTTTCTCATTGACTTTGGCATATTAAAAGCTTGTTAACCCTTTGTGGAACCCCTTTAGCATTCTAGGTTTCTATTGCTTGCTATTCAGAGGTTTAGCGTTTTGATTCTAACCTGTCTTGGCTTTGTTGGGAACGATCTCAATCTCGTGTAGGTTTGTTTGGCTTGTTCCAGACAAGTTCTCATTGGTTGGTATGAAGAGCAGAAGGTTCCAAAGCCAGTTCACGTATTTTTTCATTTTCTTTTATTATTATTCTGTCTTGTTTGCGTTCTCTTTATTTTCTATTTTTACATTGCCTTTTTTTCCTTTTTTTTTTCATTTTTGCTGTTCTTTACTTTATTATGTATCCTTGTTATTTCCATTCCACGTTTCACTATTCTGGGTTTTACTTTCTGCCCTAGGGTTCCTTAGTTCATTAAAAATAAGAAACAAGCCAGAAAAATAATCTTTTTCTGGTTTGTAACTTTCTATACGTTTTATTATTTCTGGTTCATTTCTATTTCTATATTTTATTGGTTTTGGTTTGTTGATACTTCTGTGTTTCTCTTGTTTTTGTTGCCATAGTTTCGTTTTCTCTATTCAGCTTAAATTCTTAGGGTTTCTAGAACCTTAGATTCCTTGTGGTCGTAGGTTACTTGGTTAGGAAGCCATAAGATTACTTGGTAAATTTGAAAATCATCAAAATTAGGCAAATTCCACTACACCAAATGCTTTAGTAGGTTCGAGGGACACAATTAAAAAAGTATAAATTTTTGAAATTTTACCTACGTGCAAATTTTACTTTTAAGTTCGTCTTGTCCAAATAGGGTTTCTAGAGTAATTTTCCTATGCACGTTTAAAAATTTCAAATTTTACGTGAAATTGGTTACCTAGCATCCTATTTGCCACAATCTAGAATGTGTCATTTTTTTCCTTTCGTGCTTGTTGGCATGCTTGTTTGCGCTCCTAGCTAGTTTGTCACTTATGTTCCAAATACTATGTTTGCCCTTTAATTTCTCTTTCCTCTCTTGATTATGTCTCGTGATCATATCATAATTCCGTTGTTTTTCATTCTGTCTTATTTCTAACTATCTGTTGACCTTGCAATACACCTGCATATTTGCTAGTGGGACAATACTAAACGTTTCGGCCATGCAAGGCTCAAATCATTTTGAGAATTTTTCTAAGAGTAAGAGAGGTAAATGGCAAGTGTGGGTGAGCCTAGTTTTGGGTAAGGGCCATTTGAGTGACAAAATAAGAGAATTGTGAGGATTTTTTCATTTAATTTATTTATTTTTATTACTAACCTTTTTATTGTAGCAAAAAAAGAGAAAACAAAATGGATAGAGAATTTAAGCATGTCTAGAGAAGTCGAAGCTCCAAGTAAGAGTGACTATACTCCACAAGAGCATGAATTGAGAGATGTGGCATATAATATAATGATCCTTCCGTAAGAGTTTGCTAGGGTGCTAGAGTTGATGAGGAATGTTCGAGATGAAGTGAATGTGATAAAACACAGTAACACTCAGGAAAGTAGACCATCATGACCACCTAGAGCCAATGAGGCAGGGCATATTCCCCTAGACCTAGTGGGCGGCAGACTGTACCCATTGATGAGATGGAGGCCGAAAATGAATTTGACTTTGATGAGGAGTTTGATAGAGTGACAACGGTAGATATGGATAGATTTCGGCCTAGAAAATGGAAGGAATGACAGAGTGACGGAGGTAGATACGGGTAGATTTCATGAGGGTCATGAGGATGAGAAGATTGGACTTGGTTAAAATCAAGATGAATATTCCTTCTATACAAGGTAAGAGTGATCTCAAAACTTACCGAGAATGGGAGCGTAAACTATAGCTTATTTTAAACTGCCATAATTATTAAGAGCTGAAAAAAGTGAAGTTGGCTGTTTAAATCTACCGATTATGCACTTGTTTGGTATAACCAGATGACGACAAATATAGGAGAAATTGAGAGTGCCGGATCACTACATGGGAATGATTGAAGACAGTTATGAGGAATTGGTTTCTACCTAGCCAATATTACTGAGATCTGTACCACAAGCTTCAGAAAATCACATAAGGATTTCGGAGCGAAGAAGACTACCATAAGGAGATGGAAATTGCCATGATCTGAGCTATTATGGAGAAAGAGCGAGAGGCCATTATGGCACAATTTTTGAGTGGGATGAATAGTGAGATTGTAAAAGTAGTGGAGTTGTAGCATTATATGGAGTTAGATGACATGGTGCACATAACAATGAAAGTAGAGCGACAATTGAAGTGAAAAACTTTAGCAAGGAGCAACTCAGGTTTGAACAATACATGGAAGCCAAAATGAAGGGATAATAACAGGGATGATACCACATCTAGGTTTAGATCAGAGGCCCCAAAACAAATGGAAGATTCCACCACCAAGCCAAAACCAAAAACTGCATAACACCAAATAGAATCGTGACATTAAATGTTTTAGGTTTTTAGGGAGTGGTCATATAGCTTTGTAGTGCCCTAATAAAAAGACCATTTATATAAAGGGTGATGGTGAGGTGATTTCAGAGGCAATGATGTTGAGGATGAGCTGCACGAGTTAGAAAATGCTGCTGATGAAGAAAGGGTTGAGTATGCAGCCAATGGGGAGTCCATTGTGACCCGACGTGCATTGAGTACCCAGGCCAAGGTTGAGGATGATATGGTTCAACAACGACATAACATATTCCATACTAGATGCCTAGTCCAGAACAAGGTATGTAGCATGATTATCAAATGAGGTAGTTGTACTAATGTGGCTAGCACAATCCTGTTGAGAAGTTGGGTTTGACTTTGCTAGTAAAGAGGCTGAGAGTGTGAGCAGAATGGGTAAGGTTTAGAGTTATAAGGGTTTATATGAGAGAAATACTGAGAGTGAGTAAAAGAAAGTGAGTGGGGTAAAGAGAAAATAATTTCTTTGTTAACGAGTATTCCAAGAACAAAGTTATGATCCTTCTTTTGTATAAAGAAACACTCCTCAGTTCTGAGGAAACTAACCCTAACATTTTTTTTCCTAGTGTGTTTCTTCTTTATTGTAGGATTATGATATTGTGTTTGTAGAAGAGATACCCCATGGCTTACCACTACTTCGAGGTATTGAACATTAGATCAACTTTATCCTAAGAGCGGTCATTCTTAATAGATCAACCTACTGAAGTAATCACATGGAGACTAAGTGTAACATCCCGAATTAATTTTAGAGCGTTTCCGTTAATCTTATTTTCGCGTGTGCAGTCACATTTGAAACATGAGGTCAATTGTTATTATGAATGGGGACTTTTATAGAAAAAAATTAATTAAAAGTCAACAAATACAGAATTCAAGGGACCAAATTAAAATTTTACACACAAATGAAAATAACCCTAGAATACTCTACACACTCACACACACGTGTACACTTATAACACACACACCCGCTTAAATTAGACACACACAGTTCATGAAGAAACTAGAAGAGAGAAAGGAGACCGAAATAGGAAATAAAGAAAAGAGAGAGAGAGGAGAGGATGAGAGCAGACCGAGAAGAGAGAAGAGGAAAGAAAAATGGAGAAGAAAGAGAAGCTGAAGCAGAACGAAACCAGATGAGGGAAATGGGTTCAAAGAAGAAGAATCGAGAGGGAGATGAAGAAAGAGAGAAGGAAGGGAGAGAGAAAAGAGAAAGGGGAAACTGTTTGTGGCCATCTTTGGCCGGTCCCGCCGCAGGCGAGTCTCCAGAGTGGTGATGGCGAGCTGGCAATGAGGGAGGGAGAAAACAGGGGCTGTGTCGAGAGATAGATGAGAGAAGAATCGAGAAACAGAAAGAAAGAAATCCAGAGAGAAAGAGAGCAGGATAGACGGAGAATAAAGAGAGAGGAGAGGATGACCGAGAGCAGTGATAGACTGAAGGAAGAAAGAAAAAAAACAGAAGTGAGAAGAGGAAGTAGAACCGAAAGCAGGGCCAGAAATAGAAAGGAAGAAGACTGAAAGATGTAGAGGAAGAGGGATTCATCAATTGAATTCCTGATTTCAGTTATGGACAAAATTCGTAAGTATTCTATGTGATGATTTCTTTGAATTGGGTGTATGGGTTCTTTTAGATTTGAATAAACGAATTTGCTTTTGAATTTAGAATGATAAAGAAATTTGTATTGTAGCAAATTAAACTGATTCTCAGCCTTGAAGTTGAAAGAGATTAATTGAATTAGAAATTGAAGTGATAGTGGGAAAGTTTAGGCAATAAACCCTAGGATTTGGGGGGGGGGGTTTCTGAAATAATGATGCAAGATTAATAAATTACTAATTGGACTTTAAATAAGCAAAGCAATTATTATACTTGTATTTATATGCTTACGAAAAATCTGATGTGAGATTGGGGTAATAACACATAATGAGCATATTGCAGAAGTTAGCTAAGTAACTCGATTATTGAATACGAATGCAAGTTTAGGTAACAGTATGACATGATGAGATACGAAAAGTTTATCTGGCAATGTTTATAGATTATGGGTGTGAAGAGTGGTATGTAAGTTATGTAATTGATAATGGTAAAGTATGATTGTTCCTATAAGTATACAAACATTTGAACAAGTATAAACATAGGTTTGAC
Source organism: Zanthoxylum bungeanum (assembly GCA_019454045.1). NCBI lineage: Eukaryota > Viridiplantae > Streptophyta > Magnoliopsida > Sapindales > Rutaceae > Zanthoxylum > Zanthoxylum bungeanum. The sequence continues at coordinate 5,438 of SKCR01048427.1, forward strand.
GTTTGTGAGATTACGTGATGATAAATTGACATATGATTATATATATATGAATAGTGCTGTAGATATTATATGAATATTGAGATATGTGAGTATGTAAATGACGATACGATTATGTCTATAAGAATGTGAGATGAAAACGTGTATATATGTTAATATGTGATTATGTATATGAGTTATAGAATTATTGAGTTGACATGTGAAATGTATGTACATAAGGTGACATAGAGTATGGAGGAGTAGTATATGGATTGCTTGAGGATATACGAGAGTTATGACATGAGAAAGTATAAGAATGATAAAGAATGTGTGCATGTATAGATAATATAGACATGTATGAATGTAAGATGAATTTAGCATGTTTTAGTTTGAGCAAGCATTCTGTTGATATTCTGAGCATATAATTTATAAGATTATATAGATAGAATCATAACCATAGTAAAAAAAGGAGTAGGAGAAATGCATAAATGCATATACATATGTATGTAATAAGATTTTCAGAAATTGAGTTACAGTTAAAAGTGTTTTTGAAATCAAAGTATTTTAAAGAAAAGTTGCAGATCTTTTAAAAGAAAAGTTCTAAGTGTTCTCATTTGGAAGAAATATTTTCTGAAATGTTTCTACGGTTTTATGATATGGATTATGATTTTATGGTTTTCGGGGCATGAGGTAAAACCTCACCCCAGTATGTAACTTGAGATACAGAGATGGAATTGACGGATAGAGACATGTGCACATGTAGAGGACTAGGGGGACGGCGATACGTAACGCCCCTAGATCCTAGTTTATGAGACAGGATGGCGGCATTAGGATCATGTACCTGATCTCCAGTTCAGAGAGCTTGGGCGGTAGCATAGATTTGCAACCCCAGCTCTAGTTGTGGCTTGGGGGACGGCGATACGTAACGCCCCAAGACCACTAGTTTCAGGGCAGGTATGGCATGCTTTGGGGGACGGCGATACGTAACGCCCCAATGTCATGGATTTGCATATCTAGCTCTACGGCGTATGGGGGGACGGCGATACGTAACGCCCCTATGCGCCAGTTTTCAGCGGATACCCCAAATACAGTTTACAGTTTTCAGATGAGCAGTTTTCAGAAACAGTTTTTAGAAAATAGTATTTCAGAAAGACAGATTTCATAAAGAGTTAGAAAGCAGTTTTCAGAAAAGATTTTCAAGACGTATTTCATAAAAGCATGGCATGATTAAAGTACTGCATAGCTTATAAAAGTCATGCATTTAAATCATACATTCTAGTTAACATTTGTGACGCATAAAGTGGACATTAATGAATGATAGCATGATTATATCTGAGTATTGATTGATGTATGTGTGCATTGTATGCTTATATGGAAGGAACAGGTTGTAAAACACTAGTTCATGATTATAAGATTTTATATTCAAGTTTGTACGGTTAGTATTAGTTTGGTGGTTATGCAATAGAAAGAACATTATATTTAGATCCGATTTGATGATATTTCAATGTGTTAAAAGAAAGATAACTATAGTAAGAATCTGAATTGGAACTAGTAGAGGATTAATTAGGAAAGAAATAAGATATCAGAGTAGCGCAGCGAAAGCAAGTGTTTTGAGTTTTGCAGGTTGTGTGATCGATCGATCGACCACAAATACCAGATTTTGAGGAGCCGGATAGCAGCGTTGCAGTCAGCCAGTCACCAGGTCTTGGGAGTATAAGAGTCAAGTTGTTTATGAGTTTATTGTAAAGTAATTGAGTTGTTTATAAGTTCCATTGTATAAGTTTAAAGTTTGTAAAAGTTTTTGCATATACGTATTTTCGGGCACGGAGCCCCAATTGTATTATGTTTGCAACGTATTTTAGTTGGGCCCTTAGACTGCATTAGTGTTTGATTCCGGCCTGAGGCCGAGATTTTATATTTATGATGTATGTGGATGCTGGCTATAGGCCAGGTTGCATGATGTACGAATACATCATGCCGAAATTTCGTTAGTATCAGAGGCTTATGGAGATGGGTTCTCCTGTCTCCTGCCGGTAGCATCCTGGCCTAGGCGGGATGTTACACTAAGGAGCTTCAAAGAAAAGTTGAGGAGTTGAAGAGAAAAGGGTACGTACGGGAGAGCATGAGTCATTGCGCGGTTCCAGTCTTATTGGTACCAAGAAAGATGGCACATGGAGAATGTGTATGGATTGCCGAACAATCAATAATATCACACATAACACCACATACCCAGATTAGATAGATGATATATTAAATGCATTAAATGTGTTTGCATTTTTTCTAAAATTGATCTCAAAAGTGGGTATCATCAGATTAGGATATGAGAAGGGGATGAATAAAAGACTGGTTTGAAAATAAAATATGGCTTATATGAGTGGCTTGTGATTCCATTTGGGCTTACAAATGCCCCTATCACTTTTCTATATATAAAGAATAATGTTTTGAGTATTTTTTTTGGGGAAATTTGTCATTATGTAATTTGATGTTATTTTAGTGTACATCAAGAATTTAGATGAGCATGAAGGACATGTGTATTTTGTTCTTGATGTTTTGAGATAAGAACTGTTGTATACTAATCATAAGAAATTTAGTTTTTGCATGGAAAAAAAGGATATTCCTACTGTATGTCATTAGTGCTCAAGACATTGAGGTCGATGAGGAAAAGTTTAAGGCCAGTCATGAGTGGCCTACACCTAAAAACATCACTGATGTTAGGAGTTTCCATGGTCTATCTAGTTTCTATAGGAGGTTTGTGAAAGACTTTAGCATCATTGCAGCACTACTCACTAAAGTTATAAAGAAAAATATGTGTTTTCATTGGGGGGTGAGAGAGTGAATTTACACTTCTTAAAGGTTGTTTATGTTCTATGGATGTTTTAGCCTTTTTAATTTTAAACAAACTTTTAAGATTGAGTGTGATGCTTCAGGTGTTGGCATTGAAGCAATTCTTATGTAAGATCAACGTCCTAAAGCTTTCTTTAGTGAAAAGCTAAATGGTTGTAATACCCGACCTAAGACAAGGAGTTTTATACCGTAGTCAGAGCTCTGGAGACTTGGCATTATTATCAATGGCCAAAGGAGTTCGTGATTCACACCAATCATGAATCCATGCGCCATATCAAAGGCTAAGGAAAGCTTAATAAAAGGCATGTCAAATGGATAGAACTTGTATAGACCTTCCCATATGTCATTCGATATAAGAAAGGTAAGGAAAATGTGATTGCTGACACAATGTCACACATGTATGCTTTACTTACATCCTTGAGTTCTAAATTTCTTGGTTTTGAATTTATAAATGACTTGTATGCGAATAATAATGACTTTGTTGAGATTTACAATGCATATGAAAAAGACGCATATGATTTTACAGACAATATGAATTTTTATTTAAAGAGAAAAATTATGTGTGTCTAGTTGTTCCATGCTTGAGTTCTTGGTGCGTGAAGCACATAATGGGGGTCTTATAGGTCATTTTGGTGTTAAGAAACATTGGATATCTTTCAAGATCATTTTTATTGGCCTAAAATGAAGAAGCATGTCACACACATTTATGATGGATGCATTACTTGTAGGAAAGAAAAATCTAAAGTTCGACCACATGATCTCTTTACACTGTTACCTCTTATCCATGGACCGTAGGTAGATGTTTCCATAGACTTTGTGTTAGGATTGCCTAGATCTAGGAAGCGACGAGACTCTATTTTTGTTGTCGTTGATCATTTTAGCAAGATGGCACACTTTATTGCATATCACAAATCAGATGATGCCACACACATTGCTGACCTATTTTTTCGAGAGGTTATATGTTTATATGGAGTGTCTAGGAGTACAGTATCAAACAAGGATGCGTTGTTTTTAAGTCACTTTTGGAAAATTTATGGGGTGATATGGGAACTAAACTATTGTTTTCCACCATCTGTCACCCACAGATTGATGGTTAGACCAATGTAGTAAATCGGACCTTGTCTCAACTCCTCCGTACTATAATTTCTAAGAATTTGAAGTCATTGTAATAATGTTTACCCTTCATTGAGTTTGCATATAATCGTAGTATTCATTCCACTACTTCTTATTCTCCTTTTGAAATTGTGTATGTTTTAAACCACTAACGCCTCTGGATTTACTATTTTTGCCCGTTAATGAGAGGGTTAGTCTGGATGGTAAGCACAAGGACGATTTGGTCAAGTTTATTCATGAGAAAGAACGAAAGCACATTGAGAAAAAGAATGAACATTATGCCTCACATGCCAACAGGGGCAGACGCCATGTATTTCTTTCGAACCAAGCGATTGGGTTTGGGTGCATATGCGCAAGGAGAGATTTCTGAAGCAATGTCAGTCTAAGCTCCAACTTAGAGGTTATGGCCCATTTCAGATACTTGAGAAGATCAATGACAACGCCTATAAAGAGAATCTTCCATGTGAGTGTAATGTTTATGATATTTCTTTGTTTGATACATATTCGAGGTCGGATCCTTTTGAGGAGATGGAGAATGATAAGATCTAGGATACAGCCAATGAAGCACAATGACGGACCTTCCGTGCACGTTTCAGATGGCCCAATCACTTGATCTTGAGCTAAGAGGATCCAAAAAGCAATGCATGGACTAGTCCAGAGGTTATATCCTACTATTCATAAATCCCAAGGCGAGCCTCTACTACATTGAAAATGGGCTTGAAATGGACGATCTAGTGATGATGAACCTTATTCAGGTCGTGGAATAACCTGATACCTATGCCTAATTTAGCCATTTATTATTGTTTTATTTGGGGCTTAACATTTATTTTTAGTTCGGCCTTTTTTATTTGTAATAGCATGACAACTAGGATTTATTATTATGGATTTATACTATATGGTAGTGAGTCGTGACACGGAATGCCACCAAGTCTCTGTCTATTTTTTGTGTTGTGGTGTGTCGAGAAGAGCATGCCTTTAGCTGCTGGACTGATTTGAGCAGTGTGAAGTGTGTAGTTCGTTCCAATTCTTGCATAACTACACATGCAAATTGTTAATATGCCATTGGAACAGCAAAAAATAAAAATAAAACTAAAAATTTAAAAATAAATAAAAATAAATAATTGCATTGGTTGCCTCTTTGTTAGCGCTAAGTTTAATGTCTTCAATCAGATTAAGCTACCCATGTCGTTATGTTGGGTCTGCCAATGAGAGAGATGATTTCTGATGCTCAATGGGTTTCCCCCAATAATTTTTGACTCTTTGGCCGTTGACTTTAAATTTGAAGTTGGAGTTAGGATCTTGTAGTTCACATGCCCCATTCAGTGACACTTGGATAATCACAAATAGACTTGACCATCACGACTTTAGCTTTCCAAGGAATATTTTGAGCCTCGAGTTATATAATATCACTTGTTGCCATGCCTCAAGCCGTCTTCTCACATTTTTCTGATCATGCCACTTCCTTGTCTTTTCCATGTATAACTTGCCATTCTGATATGCATGGAGATAGAATTCATCTAATTCATTGAGTTGCAGCAGCCAATTTTTCTCCAACTGGTTACTGGTCAAAATTTAACCTTGTTAATGCCCAATATGCTTTATGCTGTAGCTCCACAGGAAAATGGCATGCTTTTCCAAGTACTAGTCAATACAGTGACACTCCAATGGGAGTTTTGTATGCAATCCTGGAAGCCCATAGTGAATCATCTAGTTTTTTGGACCAGTCATTCCTCGTTGAGCTAACAGTGCGCTCTAGAATTCGTTTTATTTCAATGGTAGAAACCTCAACTTGACCACTCGTCTGCGAATGATATACAATGGGAACCTTATGAGTAACTCTATATTTTACGAGAAGCGTTTCGAAATACTTGTTGCATATTATGTGCCTCCATTACTAATGATTGCTTTCGGGGTTCCAACACGGGTATAATATTCTTATTGAGGAATTGTAGTACCACCTTGGAATCATTAGATGGAAACACTGTTGCTTCCACCCACTTGAACATATAATCCACTACTACCAATAGATAGAGATTTCCATGTGGAGGAACAAATGGCCTCATAAAGTTGATCTCCTAGACGTCAAATAGTTCGACCTCTATAATGCTCTGAAGTGGTCCCTAATTACATTGGGAGATATTTGATGTCCTCTAGCACCTGTCACATTGAAGTGGAAACTTGTGAGCATATTTAAGCAAAGTAAGCCAGAACAAACTTTATTGTAGCACTTTGGCTGTAATCTTATCTTCGCTGAAGTGGCCTCCATATACAGAAGAGTAGTAGTGCTGGCAAACAGTGTCTGTCTCCACTTGGAGAACACATCACCGCAACAACTGATAGACACATCTCTTACACAAATAGGGCTCGTCTCAAATATAATGTTTCACTTCACTAATTTTTTTTTCTTTGTTGGTGAGTCCATTATAGTAGCAATTTCCCAAAGACAAAATAATTCACGTAGCTGGCATACCACGGTACTTCCTTATGCGTGGTTACAAATAACTTATCTTCTGGGAAATTCTCATTAATGGCCAGCTTATTACAAGTTGTATCTCCATTTTCAAGTCGTGACAAGTGATCTGCTACTTGGTTTTTATCCCCTTCTTATCTCAGATTTTCAAGTCAAATTTTTTCAGTAGTAGTAACTATCTAATCAGTCTTGGCTTGGCATCCATCTTTTCTATAAGGTACATGATGTCATAATGGTCTATATATGTTATCACCCTCATGCCTATCAAAAATAGCCCGAAATTATCAAATACAAAGACTACGGCCATCAGCTCCTTATCAGTAGTGGTGTAATTTAGATGTGCCTCATTTAATATCTCATTGGCGTAATATATGGTGTGAAATATCTTCACCATGGTCACTGGCATCACACATCACCTCTAACCATAATTTCCAATCTGGTGCCACAATGATCGGTGCTGTCACTAATTTCCCATTTGAATTTCATAAGCCGCATGACATTTTGGGTCGAATTCGAATGACATGTCCTTATCTAGCAAATAACATAGGGGTTTGGTTATCTTAGAGAAGTCTTTAATGAATCGTCTATTGAATCGTGTGTGACCTAGAAAACTACGAACATATTTTACTAAGGTTGGTAATGGTAGCTTCTTAATTATCTAAAATTTTGCCTTATCCACCTGAATACACTTCTGTGAGATGTGATATCCCAATACAATGTCCTCATGCACCATGATGTGACATTTTTCCCAGTTGAGCACTTGATTTGTTTCTTCGCATCTCGTTAGTACTTGGCTCAAATTTCCCAAACAGTTGTCAAAGGAATCACAAAACATCGAAAAGTCGTGAATGAACACTTCCATTCTGTACTAAACCATGTCTGAGAAAATGGCCACTAGGCATCTCTGAAATGTGGCAGGCACGTTGTATACCCTAAATGGCATCCTACAGAAAGCGAATATGCCATAAGAACAAGTAAATATGGTTTTCTCCTAGTCTTTTAGAGCGATAGCTTTCTGATTGTACCTAGAGTATCCATCTAGAAAGCTATAATACTCATGTCCCGCCAGTCTTTCTAACATATGATCAATGAATAATAGCGAGAAATGGTCTTTTCGAGTGGCCTTATTAAGCTTTATGTAATCCATGCGACCCTCCGGCTTCTCATTAGTGACAATAGTCATTCCTCTTTTCTTAGGCGTGCATTGTATCGGACTTACCCACGGGCTATCAAATATAGGATATATGATGCCAGCATCCAACCAGTTGATGATATATTTCTTCACCACCTCCTCTATTATTGGATTTAATCTCCTCTATTATTACAAGAGTTAAAGATGTATTAAAAAAAACTATTTTTGCATATAAATAAACTGTCATTGCCAAAAGGTGTGAATTCTGATATAACTTTAGGACAAAAATATTTCTCTTTTTAATAAGACTTGTGAATATTGTGGGCACAATGAATTGATTGGTACTTTCTCTTATGGGTGTATGGAAGAATGGAAAAAAGTATAGGAGAATTTGCATATATGATAATTTATAAAGAAATAAATCAATTATTAACTTGAATAAGAATTTGTCTTTTTAGTTTTCGCTCAAATTACCATGGACTAGTAATAAGCTTGTTGGAGGTGTGATGAACGCTAGAATGTGTACATTTAATAAAGAAAATGTAATCAATTTACACTTATAATTTCATTAATCCACTTAATTTAGCACATTTGTGAAATAATAATTAAATTTATGTTTTATTTATTTTTATTGTGATTTTTATTTCTTATGTAGGTTAAATAATAATTTAGATGTATAACTAGAAAATGGTCGTGATATTTGCATTTTGGAGGCCATAAACTTGAAAGAGCGTTCTAATAGTGTACAATTTCGGAAATTCCAACTTTGCGCAATTTTCGTAATTTCGCCATAACGTTTTGCTCCAATATCGGAAAAGAAGACTCAAATATCTACAATTTTTCTATTAACAAGATTTTCTAGTTATGAGGTTTTCAAGGTCGAAATTGGTGAAGAAGACAATGTGTGTTGCATGTAATTTTAATCATTAGAAAACAAAATAAAATAAAATAAAATAAAAATAAAAGTTGAAATGTTTGCAAAATGATCAACAAAAATAAATAAATTAATAAAAGGAAAAAAAGGAAAAAGAAAATAATAAATTTATAAAATTTTATTTTTTGTATTTGATTTGGAAAATTATAATTAATAATTTCTAGATGGGCACTTCTACTATAAATAAATGTGCTCACCTCTCATTTTCTTCATGCGTCCTTCATTTTCTCTCTTGAAGAATTTGGAAGAAGTGTCTTGTGCGTTTTATTTTTCAACCTTTGTTTTAATTTCTTTTTCTTTTAATAATAAAATTATATGTGTTTTTATTCAAAGCATGACTATGTAATTTCATTCTGTTAGGGTAAATGATGAAACTCTTAATATGAAAATATATATTAATATCACTTATATTATAATATATGAATTGTAATAAAAAAAGACTAATATTTAATCTACTCTTATATTTACGGGTGTCTTGATTCGCTATAAAGAATCTTATCTTGGTTGGCACAATTAATACTTTACCTCATATTATATAAGAGAATAATTTAAATCTGAACTAATTATTGACAAACTTTGTTACCTTCTTTATGGCTGGTTTTATTTATTTGGCATAATTAAAAACCTACCAGGACTTGTTATAGATAGATGTTATCACTGCCTATATGGCTGGTTTTATATTACTTGGCATAATTAATTGCTGATGTAAATTAATAAGGTAATAATGACAATTTATATATTATAAGAAGTAAGATTTCTTTTATATTTGAAATATTAAGAGTGGATCCCCTAGCCTCAGTAATTTAATTTATTGTTACATTCCAATTTAAATATTATTCATCACTTTAATCAATTCAACATTTTTATTTTTACTCGAATTGTTATTTTATTTTACTAAATCTATTCCATGTGGATCGACCTCGGACTTACTGGGTTATTTTATTACTTCTACACTCTTATACTTGAGAGTAAAGAATCGCTTTATGAGTGTGTCAATTAGGCTGTCTCTTTTGGAATTCTCTGGGATTTCTTTCCTTCCACCATTAAACCTTACAACCTTCCCAAACTTTTTAGGCGGTGTCCTTATAAGAGACTCATCATCAGGCTATGTATAAAAATGTAATATCAACAAACGGGTTTAGCTCTAGTTGCGGTGGCTCTTCCACATAGGGTTTGACACACTTTTTTTTTCTGGTAGCTCTAAGATTTCCACATGCAGATTAGGTCTCAAGCGAGGGGTAGCATCAAGATAATTCAAGCACTTATGAATTTCAACTAGCTCTTCATTAGACATGTGAATAATGCATGCTTTAAGGATGTTAGTAATGGAATGCAGTGCAAATGTATCTTGAATGGAAGTATTTACTACGTCAACTCTAAAGCACTAGTATTCTCCTTCATCCCTTGGAAATTTCATTGCTTTAAATACGTTAAATGTTACCTCTTGTTCTTGAACCCTCATGGGCAACTCAGCTTTCTGCACATCCATAAGGGTTTTACCTATCGTTAAGAATGGTATGCCGAGTATAATAGGTATCTCTCTGTCTTTCTCCATATCTAGAATAATAAAATCCATTGCTAAAAAGAACTTGTCCATCTTTACGAGCACATCATCTACTACTCCTCTTGGGTGTGTGAGAGATCTGTCAACAAGTTATAGAGTGAATATGGTAGTATTTGTGTAGACACTGCATTTTTGCATAAAACCCAATGATGAGCCTCGTATAGAGGCACTACCCGATAAGTTGCGGGAAACGGACGTCGAAAGGGAAAATTCAGAAAATAAATACATTATCAAATTTAATTCCTTTGTTTAGCCTCGGGTTCACTCGATTAATCTTTGTTTTAACTGTTATCCTCGGCCCAAAACCCCCGCAACCCATAAAAGCCGACATGCCTCACACACCCATCCAACCCTTCAAAGCCCATTTCGCCCAAAGCCCAATCCAAAAATAATTAAATCATATTTAACACATGTCATAAATTAAATTAAAACTAATCAAATCAAAATAAATCCCATTCCTAAATTAAATCAAATCACATTCCTAAATTAAATAAATCACCTCCCAAATTAAAGAAATTCCCCCACCAAAAATACAAATATTCTTTCCTTAAATAATTGAATTAAATACATCCCTTTATTGCATGATTTTTGTTTCCTTGTTTTAAAATCCCATGCAAGGAAAACCCTAGCCGACTCTTATAAAAAGGGACCTAAACCAACCATAATGGTCTCTTCTCTTTTTCCACTCTCGAATACACCACAAGCCTCTCTCCCTTGGCTCCTCCTCACAGCCACACCCAAATAAAAAGAATAAACCCTAAAGCCTTGAAGCCTCTCTCACCTCACGCCACTTACTCATACAAAACAAACAAAAAGAATAAACCTTTCTCCGTCCACTCGCAATTAACAAAGACCATCTTCTCTCTTCACTCTCAAACCTCACAAATCAACAAAAGACCTTCAGCAGCCCTCACGTACCCACCAGCTCACTCACGCCCTTCAACAACCACTGTCCTCACGTCCCTTGCAAATAACGCACACACACAACATCAACAAGAAAGTAGCCAGCTCACTCACGCCCTTCAACAGCCCATGTCCACCGCAAACAAAATCCACACCTCTCTCATCTCTCTCAGCCACACACACACACAACGTAAAACAAACTCACGCACTGCCACAAAGACACTTTACATGCCACTCATGCACAATACACGCACGCAGCCATAACTCATGCCATAGCACCCATATACCCGACAATACAACACCCAAAACAGTCTCCAAAATTCCCAAAAAAATAGTATAAAAAACAACCCAAACCGAGACCAAAATAGTAGCCAAATCAGAAAAGAAAACTGCCCCTAAAACCCCAAAAACTGTAGCCAAAATAGTGAACCAAAACATTCCTAAAACCGCAGAAAAATAGCAGCAAAGACAGAAAAAATAGCGGCTCGAAAACAGTGAAACCGTGAAGGAAAATACCGAACCAGAAAAGTTACGGAGCATTAACCCTTCCGGCGACGACGTAACGCACTTCCGAGAAGCAACTTAAAAGGTAAGACCTGAGGGCACACTTTGCTAGTTTTTATTCATCTATTCGGTTGTCTATTATTATTTCCTTGCATGGGTCTGGATGGTTCATGTCTATTATTGTTATTGGGTTAATGATTGTGTGTTATCTCTTGCGGTATATCGGATGGAAACCCAGACGTAAATTCCGTAGCCGAATCCGAATGGACGGTAGTGCGGTCTGTACTTGGGATACAACTCCACGTACCGCTTGAGAAACTTTCAAACACGTGTTTCATTTTGTTATTTAATTTTGTGTTTATCGTTCCGCTATTTATTTTCTATGTGTTGTTTCTTTATTTATGCATTTTTAATCTAGTGCACATAGGCTAATCACGTTGGATTAAAGGTCCTCCATTTGAGGGAAAAGTCAAAAGGCTACCTTTACCACGATGTTTTACCGCGCCGGACGAAGTATACTCGATTTAATGAGAAATACGTTCAATCGGGCATACGAGGTCCCATATTGATGTCGGCTTTAGTCGCATCTCTTATATTTTTCCGTTATTTACTTTCCGCATGTTATTTATTTATGCATTGTTAATCTAGTGCGTATGGGCTAACTATGTTGGATTAAAGGTCTTCTATTCAAGGGAAATACCTAAATGCTACCCTTACCACGATGTTTTGCCGCGCCCCCTTTGTTATTATTCTGTATTTACCTTTTGCATATTATTACTTTGTTCATTCATGCATTGCTATCTCGTGCGCATGGGCTAATCAAGATGGATTAAAGGTCCTCTATTTGAGGGAAATGCCTAGAGGCTCCCTTTACCACGACGTTTTGCCGCGTCGGACAAAGTATACTCGGTTGAATGTGAAATATGTTCAATCGGGTATTCGAGGTCCCATATAGATGTTGGCCTTGGTCGCATCTCTTCTATTGTCTTGTTATTTACTTTTCTTGGTTGTTATGTTTTCAATCTTCACTTTGCATTCATGTTGCATCAATGCTTGAGTGTTGCCTCTTGTGGTATATCAGATGGAAACCCAGACATAAATTCCGTAACCGAATCAGAATGGACGGTAGCGCAGTATGTACTTGGGATACAACTCCACGTACTGCTTGAGAAGTACTCACGCACACGTTTACGTCATTTTAGATACCACTTTTGTAACCTCATTCGAACGCGTTTCAAACGCTATACGAACGTGAACATTTTGTTTACCGTTCGAACGTGTTTCCGAATGCTGGACGAACACACATACAGTGAACATACTTCCTTTCATCACATTTCATGCATGTTTTCTTCTCTGGTCATTTCTTTTGCATTATGTACCTAATTATCCATTTTTATTATTAATGCTTTTATAGTTGTTACTAATTACATATGGCGCGTCATTGTTTAATACGTTTATGAATTGTGCATTTTGCCTTCATATTTTATTTACGATTATGGGTGTGTAAACTTGTGTGTTGATTAAATTATCATGCATGTGTTTCATAAGACTTGGTTGTACTATTGCATAAATCCTTTCATTACAATTGGCATAAGTAAAGGACCATTCCAAACCCAACGGTTTGAGGTCTTCCCTTGCGAGGGGTGAGTGCGGCCTTAAATCATTTCCCAATTCACACTTGGTGGCGACTCCTTTATTCTCTGGTTTAGTCTACCGCGGGCTACTCCGTACTCCCGACCGGGCCGCGAGCCTGGACAGCGTCGCCCTCCTCTGTACCATGGCTACTGTCTGACGACTCCACTGGGGATAGAGAATCGGCCCCGAAATAATGTCTTGTAATGTTTGTGATTTTTGCTTTAGTTAACCTTGTTTACAAGTACGTTGGGACCAAGGGGTTAATAAAAAATTCCAAACTAAAGTTGATTTAACCAAAGGTATTATTAGAGTTAGATAATGATTTGGTGTCTTCCTTCACTCACTACCTTTTTATAGCCAAAAGGAAAAGCTGTGAAGACATCTAGACAATCATTTACTCAAAGCTTACCTTAAAGCATATTTAAAGTGATGGCTAATTTGGAGGATCTATTGTTTATTCATGTCACCAAGGCGATAAGAGCCTAAGAGGTAAGGGTATTTAAGAGAGTTCGCTCCACCCTCCCTCTGGGGAATTTTCAATAAAGGAATCCATTTAACAGTTATTCATGCATCGTGAGGTCATTTTCGCTCGAAGCGGTGGATCTTTATATGGTATCATCACTCGTTGGCACGTACATTAGGGTATAAAAAAGGTGCGCTCACTTGGTCGCTCGAACCCTTGAGTGGGGAGACCTAGTTGTGGGCAACCCTTCGCTGTCGGGAGCCTTTATTAATACTCCCATAAAACTGCATGTGAACCATAGTCATATATCCTATAGAAGTTGCCCCTATATGCTTTTGATAACCACATGCATATTATATCTCATACATCGCACGCATCTCATGCATACACGCATCATGTTAACCCTGTGTCTTAAAAGCCATCATAGATATCCGTTGGGTTAGAGAAGAAAGAAAGATTTGCCAATAAGAGTTTAACGAACATGGATATCGGGGAAAAGGAAACTGAGAAACAGAAAAACCTTACGGCAAGGATAGAAAGACCATTGGGGGGCCATCAGCAAAAAAAAAAGAAAAAAATAGCAAAAGAAAACAAAAAGAAAAAAAAATTGTTTGTTTAGTCCTTAATGGTTATACATAAGTCCGATGATGAAATTGTTTGCTTTTGGGTGAAATCTTAGAAACGATAAACTCTTGATGTGCTTTTATCTGATACTTTGAGTAGTTGATCTATATTAGACTCGTAAGCACTTATTTATAGGTTCTTAGCAGTGAAAACCTGAGTAGTTTGCAAGGTGACTAGTTGAAGAAATTGTAGCTCGATGAATGACCATTCGCCTAAATGTTTATCCTAATTTGCTTGTGTTATGATGTGTGGTATGGTTGAAAATAAAAGAAAAGTCTCAGAAAAAAAAAACCAGCTATAACCGATAAACGTGAAGCTACCCATTGGCGAGTATTAAGACCACCATGAGGAGAAATGCTACCTTGAAGGGTAGGTGTGTTGAAAAAAAAGAAGAAAAAAAAAAGAAATAGAGACAAAATAAAACCATATCATATTGAGCACGGAAAAGCAATTACAGAGCATAATTGAGACATCTAGGTTGGTTTGACCCATCGATCTCAATTTTTGAAACGAAATCATTGAGTTGGCTTATCTAGGGATCAAGTTGTAAAAGAGTCTTTGCACACACACACTTTGAGTCTGGCTTAGATCATTTATTCAAAAACTCGGATTTGAGTTGTATTGAGAGCTTTGAAGGTTCTCTAGTCTCATTACTAGACATTCTTTGAGGACAATAACATGCATAACTATTAGGACTATTTTGTAGCCTGTAATGGGGTATGTTGATACGGAATGACACATCACGTAGTCCATTTTGACTTAGTACAAGTAGCGGAGAACATAAAGCTAAATCAATTATGGGGACGACCAGTCTACCACCTCGCGAATAAGGGACATAACGGGATCTTGAACCATATGACCAAAGAAAACTAAGCAATCACCAGAGTAGAATTGGCAGGAGGAAACTATAAGTAGGCCCATGAGAGGCGACCAAAGACTTTTATATGCAAAGGGCACCAAAGAGCACAAGGAAGGCCTAACCAATCGGAATAGGAAATACATCCATGCATACATGCATACATGACACAGACATGCAATTTTTGTTTTGTGTTCGCAGGTTTTTAAAAAAAAATGGCAAAGACGAGCAAGTCAATAACAGTTCAAAAATGAGCCATCTCTCATCAAGTAACGGTTTAAAAATGAGCCATCTCTCATCAAGTAACGGTTCAAAAATGAACCATCTCAACTCAAGTAACGGTTCAAAAATGAGCCATCTCTCATCAAGTAACAGTTCAAAAATGAGCCATCTCTCATTAAGTAACGGTTGAAAAATGAACCATCTCTCATCAAGTAACGGTTCAAAAATGAACCATCTCAACTCAAGTAACGGTTCAAAAATGAACCATCTCAACTCAAGTAACGGTTCAAAAATTAACCATCTCAATTCAGTAACGGTTCAAAAATGAACCATCTCTCATCAAGTAATGGTTCAAAAATGAACCATCTATCATCAAGTAACGGTTCAAAAATTAACCATCTCAACTCAAGTAACGGTTCAAAAATTAACCATCTCTCATCAAGTAATGGTTCGGGAATGAACCACCTCAACTCAGTAACGGTTCGGGAATGAACCATCTTTCATCAAGTAATGGTTCGGGAATGAACCAGGGGTCAAGCACCTCACCACCACATCAACTCAGTTCGAAGCATCTCGCAAAGCAGCAGGTAAGTACGACAGCCGACAAACCAGGTAAGTAAAAATGCATGCATAACTTTGATAGGGTTGTCACTGTCACACACTACACATGCCCCATCAAAGTGGGGGCGACTGTAGACACTGCATTTTTGCATAAAGCCCAAAGATGAGCCTCGTATGGAGGCACTACCCGATAAGTTACGGAAGTTGCGG
The DNA here is from genome assembly GCA_019454045.1 of Zanthoxylum bungeanum. Classification (NCBI taxonomy): domain Eukaryota; kingdom Viridiplantae; phylum Streptophyta; class Magnoliopsida; order Sapindales; family Rutaceae; genus Zanthoxylum; species Zanthoxylum bungeanum. The sequence goes on from SKCR01048427.1 coordinate 21,449, forward strand.
GAAACGGACGTCGGAAGGGAAAATTCAGAAAATAAATACATTATCAAATTTAATTCCTTTGTTTAGCCTCGGGTTCGCTCGATTAATCTCTGTTTTAACTGTTAGCCTCGGCCCAAAACCCCCGCAACCAATAAAATCCCACATGCCTCACACACCCATCAAACCCTTCAAAGCCCATTTCGCCCAAAGCCCAATACAAAAATAGTTAAATCTTATTTAACACATGTCACAAATTAAATTAAAACCAATCAAATCAAAATAAATCCCATTCCTAAATTAAATCAAATCCCATTCCTAAATTAAATAAATCACCTCCCAAATTAAAGAAATTCCCCCACCAAAAATACAAATATTCTTTCCTTAAATAATTGAATTAAATACATCCATTAATTGCATGATTTTTGTTTCCTTATTTTAAAATCCCATGCAATGAAAACCCTAGTCCACTCTTATAAAAAGGGGCCTAAACCAACCCTAATGGTCTCTTCTATTTTTCCACTCTCGAATACACCACACGCCTCTCTCCATTGGCTCATATTCAACAAACCCTCTCACATCTCTCTCTCACTCCTCACAGCCACGCCCAAACAAAAAGAATAAACCCTAAAGCCTTGACGCCTCTCTCACCTCACGCCACTTACTCATACAAAACAAACAAAAAGAATAAACCCTTCTCGGTCCACTTGCAATTAACAAATACCATCTTCTCTCTTCACTCTCAAACCTCAAAAATCAACAAAAGACCTTCAGCAGACCTCACTTACCCACCAGCTTACTCACGCCCTTCAACAGCCACTGCCCTCACGTCTCTTGCAAATAACGCACACACACAGCATCAACAAGGAAGTAGCCAGCTCACTCATGCCCTTTAACAGCCCATGTCCACCGCAAACAAAAGCCACACGCCTCTCATCTCTCTCACCCACACGCACACACCACGTAAAACACACTCACGCACTGCCACAAAGACACTTTGCATACCACTCATGCACAACACACGCACGCAACCATACCTCACACCATAACACCCATATAACCGAAACAACAACACCCAAAACAGTCCCCAAAAGTACAAAAAAAAAATCGAGAATAAACCAGCCCCTAGAACCCCCAAAATAGTAGCCAAAAAATCCTAAAACCGCAGAAAAATAGCAGTAAAGACAGAGAAAATAGCGGCTCAAAAATAGTGAAACAGCGAAGGAAAATACCGAACCAGAAAACCAGAAAAGATACGGAGCATTAACCCTTTCGACGATGACGTAACACACGTCCGAGAAGCAACTTAAAAGGTAAGACCTGAGGGCACCATTTGCTACTTTTCCTTCATCTATTCGGTTGTCTATTATTATTTCCTTGCATGCATCTTGATGGTTCATCTCTATTATTGTTATTGGGTTAACGATTGCGTGTTATCTCTTGCGGTATATCGGATGGTAACCCAGACGTAAATTCCGTAGCCGAATCCGAATGGACGGTAGTGCGGTCTGTACTTGGGATACAACTCCACGTACCGCTTGAGAAACTTTCAATCACGTGTTTCATTTTGTTATTTAATTTTGTGTTTATCGTTCCACTATTTATTTTCTATGTGTTTTTTTCTTTATTTATGCATTGTTAATCTAGTGCGCATGGGCTAATCACGTTGGATTAAAGGTCTTTCATTTGAGGAAAAAGCCAAAAGGCTACCTTTACCACGATGTTTTGCCGCGCCAGACGAAGTATACTCGATTGAATGAGAAATATGTTCAATCGAGCATACGAGGTCCCATATAGATGTCGGCATTGGTCGCATCTCTTTTATTAATCTGTTATTTACTTTCCACATGTTATTTATTATGCATTGTTAATCGAGTGCGCATGGGCTAACTATGTTGGATTAAAGGTTCTATATTCGAGGGAAATGCCTAAAGGCTACCTTTACCACGACGTTTTACCGCGCCCGATTTGTTATTATTCCATATTTACCTTTTCCATATTATTGCTTTGTTCATTCATGCATTGCTATCTCGTGCGCATGGGCTAATAATGATGGATTAAAGGCCCTCTATTCGAGGGAAATGCCTAAAGGCTACCTTTACCACAACGTTTTGCCGCGCCGGATGAAATATACTCGATTGAATGTGAAATATGTTCAATCGGGCATTCGAGGTCCCATATAGATATTGGCCTTGGTCGCATCTCTTCTATTGTCTTGTTATTTACCTTTCTTAGTTGTTATGTTTTCATTCTTCACTTTGTATTCATGTTGCATCAATGCTTGAGTGTTGCCTCTCGTGGTATATCGAATGGAAACCCAGACATAAATTTCGTAACCGAATCCGAATGAATGATAGTGCGGTCTGTACTTGGGATACAACTCCACGTACTGCTTGAGAAGTACTCACGCACATGTTTATGTCATTTTAAATACCACTTTGGTAACCCCGTTCGAACGTGTTTCAAACGCTATACGAACGTGAACATTCTGTTTACTGTTCGAACGTGTTTTCGAACGCTGGACGAACGCACATACAGTGAACAGACTTCCTTTCATCACATTTCATGCATGTTTGCTTCTTTGGACATTTGTTTTGTATTATGTACCTAATTATTCATTTTTATTATTAATGCTTTTATAGTTGTTACTAATTACATTATGGCGCTTCATTGTTTAATACGTTTTTGAATTGTGCATTTTGCCTTCATTTTTTATTTACGATTATGAGTGTGCAAACTTGTGTGTTGATTAAATTATCTTGCATGTGTTTCATAAGACTTGGTTGTACTATTGCATAAATCCTTTCATTACAATTGGCATAAGTAAGGGACCATTCTGAACCTAACGATTTGAGGTCTTCCCTTGCGAGGGGTGATTGCGGCCTTAAATCATTTCTCAGTTCACACTGGGTGGTGACTCCTTTATTCTCCGGTTTAGTCCCATGCGGGCTACTCCGTACTCCCGACCGAGCCGCGATCCCGGATAGCATCACCCACCTCTGTACCATGTCTACACTTTGCCTCTCCTTACTCCAGTTTCGTGTAGATAGAAAAAAAAATATCAAGTTAATACTTGCACCTAAGTCACATAACATTTTACAAGTATAGTGGTTCCCTATGCTGCAGAGAATGGTAAAACTGCCATGATTTTTCATTTTTGGAAGAAGCTGCCTCTGGATAATGACATTGCATTCTTCTGTAAGTTCGATTGTCTAGAAATCACCGAGTTTCCACTTTTGGACAGGATATCCTTAATGAACTTGATGTAACTGGGCATCTGCTCTAGTGCTTCCGCGAACGGGATGTTAATGTGAAGCTTCTTGAACACCTCCAAAAATCGAACGAACTATTTATCCAACTTGTGTTTCTAGAAACGTTGATGAAAAGGTGGAGGTGAGGTAAGTGCTACAAGTTCTTTTATTCCAGTGTCCATCTCTTATATTTTTAGCTCCACTTTATCTTTCCCTTTTATCTCAATTTTCTCCTCCTCAAGCTTTATTACTCTCACATCTTTGTCTATCACAGTGCCGCTCTACAACGTAATAGGTTGGCATTGTTCATTGCTTCATCCACTAGGATTGGATTATGTGTTGCTATGAAGAGCACCTTGTGGTTTATCACTTTGAGCATTAGGCAACTGTCCCAATTGCTTTTCCTTTCAAAGACCATCATTGACTCTGAAAAATGGCATCATATTTAGTTGTCTGCTTCTTGAGCATATTCTCAAATCTTTCTTTCTTTATATACCCTTTACCCTTATTTTTGAAATCCCGAGGGAGGATTGTGTCTTTCTTTTGATCCCTGTCTAGAGGTATTGCTCTAGGAAAAGTTAGAGTGGTTCTTCCACCCTAGATTGTAACTGTTGGAGTAGGGATTGTGGCCTTATATGTTGAAATTATTGACGTAGTTTACAGACTTGTCATATTGGGTACACTACTCTATAAGATGGCATCCCCCACAAGTCTCACATGTGACTCCAGAATTTATCACCACCTGCGTGCGCAGGGAATCGAGACATTTATAGATCTGCTCTATAAAAGCATTCATAACTATATTGGGCTCTGACTCATGGACTCTTGCTGTTCGTTAAGGCATACTTCTCTCTATTGGCCATAAAGAGTTGTTATTGACCATTTCTTCCAACATCGCCTACGCTTCATTCTCCATTTTGTCCGTCAAAACACCTCCAGTAGTTGCATTTACTGTGGATTTGAGCATCTCGTTGAGCCTATTGTAGAAGGTTTGGACTTGCAGCCACTTCGCAATCTCATAGTGAGGGCACTTTCGGAGCAAGTCTTTATATCTTTTCCACGTTTCATAGAGGGACTCAGAATCATACTGAATGAAAAACATGATGTCATTATGTAACATAGCAGTCCTTGCTGGGGGGAATATTTGGCTAGAAATTTGGTGGTCAAGTCTGCCCAAGTCGTAATTAACCACGCTGGCAGTGAGTGGAGCCATGTTTAAGCACTATCATTCAAGGAGTACGGGAACACTCGAAGACGAGCTGCATCTTATATCCCTCTATTATAGTTGAAGGTGCTGCATTCCTCCAGGAAGTTGTTGACGTGAGTACTGGGATCATCATTCGGGGCACCTCCAAACTGTACTAACTATTCTATCATCTAAAAGCATGTTTTGATATCATAAATATTAGCTTACAAATGTGGAAGGACGATACATGATATGAATCTGTCTACCATCAGAATCATTCTATCCCGAATGGGGATTGGTGATGTCGCATCCAAGGGTTCAGGCTGCTGATTATTTATGATGAGTTATGAGTCTTAGCTTTGTCACTTGTCCTTTCCCAATTGACGGACGAACTTTTCGATTTCTAAGTGAAGAGATGGGAGTTCGCAGCTTCGACTTCTTCTCATATATTTGCTCAACAACCTAAAATATGATTAAAATAAAAATAAAATAAGGGTGTTTAGATAAGCAGGTAAAGTATTTTGCCATAATATTAATATTGAAAGATAAAATAACTTCCCGGCAACGGCGCCAAAAACTTGATCGTGATTTTATGAGGCACGCAAGCGCACATATTGCAAGTGCACTAAAGAGTCGTATGTCCAACCCACAATAACTTATTATCCACTTTACTAATTATTAAGACTGTTCACCCACGATTATCTAAACGAAATTTAATTGAAATTTTAATGAAACTTAAATTAAAACTAAGAAGAGAAAAATAAAATTTAAAACAATAAATTACAAACAATGAGAGAGAAACATCCAAGGTTGTGAATCCACCTATTATTATTCGAGATATGAACTGATATTCCTATACTTGTGTAATAAATTACCTTATTAACTTGGAACACTAAAATATTCACAAGCCTCTTTCGATGGTCATGCAGAAATATTTCAAATAAGTCAATTAACTATATTTCTATATTCAATAACTTAAACCAAATTCATTAAGATCAAGTTCCAATTGTGATTACACACGCCTTACAAGTATATTTCTGTCATGCACACAAATCTCTTAGATGAGATCGTGCGTTATTGAACCTAAGGCTAAACCTAAAATTCCCTTTTCAAGTTCAAATAGGTTTACCACATCAATCTCATTGGTGATCAGTAATAAGAAACATTAAGTATAAAGATCAATAAACAAGCCAATAAATCACATAAGAAAAATTAATTTTATAAAATTAACATACTAGAGGTTTTTGTTACAACACATGGTAGAAAACTCTAAAGAAATAATTAAAAATAAACAAGACATCTTAAAAGAAAATATAAAAATGAACTTTATTGAAATCGACAGTCTTTTACTTTATGATGTTGAGCCTCTGGTTTATTCTTGCTTGATGTGCTTCTTTTTCTCTCAAAAGTCTCTTCGAGCCTCCAAAAGTATGATATATAGGTTTAGAACCGGACTTATTCTAATATAAGGACTAATGTGAGCTTTCTTTTTTAAGAAATATGAGTTCTTCACGCACGAGGAATCAAGGCCGCATCGTGACACTCACGGTCCATCGTCGCGATGCTAGCTGCTTCACTCAGACATTGTGACGTGTATAGACCTATGTCGCGACGCGCAGATAGATATATTGACCGCTCATTAATGCCAGACTTATTGTTTTATAAAGGTTTATGGGAGCTTTCCTTCTTAAGAAATCGGAGTTTTAATCACATCAGAAATCGGGCTCGCATCGCGACACACATGGACTCATGACGCGATACACATGGACTCGCGTCGCGACGCAAGATCAACGTGACATTATGCCTCAGTTTTGCCTTTGGTGTGTCATGACGGAACCCGGCTATTTCAATCGGCGTTGCGATGTGTATTGTCCTACATCGCGACATGTCACCAACTTTAGATTCTATCTTGAAATTACACGAGGGTGCGTCGAGATGCGCCCCGTGAGGTATGAAATATGGCTCGATTCCGCTCCGATTTTGACGATTTTTCTCTCGATGAGTCCAACTTTTTCTTATTATATTCTGAATCTATAAATCACACTAAAAACATATCAAAACGCTCATAAAATTGGAATTAACCCATAAAATACAAGATATAGATATAGTAAATATAGAAATATTAACCGCTCATCAATAAATCATATATCCAAGCAAATAAAGATAATCTCAATTTTTTTCATATATGTTGCTTGATCTGTATATTAAAAGGTGGCGTTAGATATCATAATAAAAATGCAGGGGGTTGTCAATTTAAATAATTCATAATTCTTTTTCAAAGCAAAGAATATAATCACATTTTCTTTCGCCAATTTGTCTCCCACTTTACAATTTCACTCAAATCTACTCCACCAAATTTTAATTAACATAACATATATTATTAGGAAAAATATCGGCAATTGGAGATTATTATCTTACTAAAAAAAATCACAGGATTCATAAGCATGATATAAATTATATGAAGAACCCAATACATAGTTAAAAACTAATATAACAACACTGGACAACGTCTTAAGGTTGTTTGAAAATAGCTGTTGTATATATTAGTTTTTGCATTAAAAAAGATAATACCAAACGTCAAAATAAATAAGTGATATATAAAACTTGAAAATTCAATTTGAATACAACTTTAATCGAGGTGGGAATTGAAATCTCTGTCTTTAACACTATTTCAATCCCACTATGATGCTTATGGATCTTGTTGTCGTATCCTAAAATACAACGATCACTTCTACATGTTGGAGCACTCCAAATAAGAATAATGAACCAAACTTAAATGAATGTGATCTCTTTCTTGAATATAAATCAAAATATTTAAATGAATTTGTGATTCTATTTTTGTCTAACATTTATGTTTGTGATTATAGAACCATGTCAAATTCGTGAATCCAATCCGTAGCAAAAAAATAAAATAAAACTTTAATGCATTCAGCGTTGGACGTCCAAAAACTTTAATGCACAGCTATTGAGACCAACAAACATAGCACCTGCAACCAATATGGGCCAAACCCAAGCTATAGATTGGATTATCATAAGACACTAGACCCACATAATAACAACTTAATTTAAATTCACATTTTTATCATGTGTGTATATATTGCATTGAAACTTGTATTTCTTTTTTCTTTTAACAAGGTATCTCTATTTTATTTAATATATTTCATTGATTAATAATGTATATGTGAGATACAATCCCAACCATTCATAGTGTATCAAGTTATGAATGGCAATGATGCAACAATTCCATAATTAAAATTGAAGCGTTGAATCAAAACCGTATACATAGAACTTGGTCTTGTAGGGGCCAAAAATTCATAGCCGAAGTAGCTATCTATGAGCTTGACCCATGATATTTGGTGATCATGACACTAAACAAAGATAATTTAGCCACTAAAAAGATATGTTTTTATTCTTTAATCACTACTTAAATATATAAAATCCTTCACCAAACTTTCTTGTGTTTCATGATTAAAGCTTTTAAAAGCTTGACAACTCACTCCCACTGATCGACAAGACAACTTATAACCACAATTAATAGAAAAAGGGGGGAAAATTGGCTAACCCTAGCTAGCTCCTCCAACTTTTGTTTTCTAAATGGCAATCAAGCTTCTTATTTAGTTATTTTATTACTCTCCACTATCTCTTTCAAGAGATTTAATTTACTTAAGTAGACCAACTTATATCTAAAAACTGATTCATTAAAAAACGTCTCTTCTATATTAGACTCTTCCTAGGGAAAATTTTAATATACGTAATTTTATTTTTTTCATAAGAAATTATTTTATAACTCGAACCGTGTCTAGTTTATAAAGAAAAATTTTAGGCTTTTTTTATATATTTAATTTTTTATGGGAATAGTTACCCATTAAACACTAACTATTTCATTTTATTATTATTTGGACTCAAATAACTAATGAAATATAACACGTTAACAACTAATCAAGCTACGTCCATAAAAAATATATATATTTAGCTTAACAAATATTATACTTAATTTATGTGGGACATCTTCGGATCTCTTCGGTCATAAGAATATTGATAAATAAATTAAATTAAATATACTAATAAAAAACTTTATTTTATAAACCTTCGATCTTCTTGTAATTATTGAGCAATCCCTTCTCTCGAGACATTTAATTTTCAAGCATGGGGTCCGTTTGCCATCAGTAAAATGGGTCCTACAATGGATCTCTATGAATCCAAACTTCTTATCATTGGATGGTGACCAACCAATAGTTAGTTCATGGGACAACAAGCTGCAAATAATTTTTGATTGGAGAAGCACACTTTTTGTTTTTTTTTTTTAAGTTGAAAATTGTACCCTCAAATCATTCGATTTTGAGTTTAAATAAAATTCTTGATTATCATAGGTTCTTTCATGATCATGTGCTGCAATTTCGCTCCGATGACGTAATTGAATTGGTTGTGAAACATATTAATAAAAGATTTATCACCCAATTTCCAATTTTAGAAAAAAATAAGGAGTTAAATTAGTGGACCGATTTATTTACCAACGATTCTGTCACTCAATGTGCACATAAACAAAGTGTTACATAAAGAATATCCTCGGCTCTTTTATATCTTCTTTTACTGCATGTTGTGATTCACTGATCACTTTAGAATGTGTTTTGAAGAAAAAAATCGAATCAATTTCTATTACTACAAGAATAGATTTACAAGTTTTTACAAAACTTAACAAAAATACCTCACACACTCTAAAGCTCTCTTTACAAGGAGCTTACACTCAATTTGGGATGCTTTGAGCTCTAAGATGAGCTCTGAATTTATAGCCCATGTCCAGCTCAAAATGTCAACAAATCTATAGTGTTCCACCTAAAGTGAGTTGTCTGTTTTCACCAAATTCAAACCCTGATTTTGTGGCAATCTCAATCACCACCTAAAGTCATTTGTCTTCATGGTAGTAGCTGGAAGCTGAAACCTGGAAGCTTCATGGTAGCTTCATGCAGAGCATGCACAGCTCATGCAGCTGGACTCAACAATTCTCTCCCTCCAGCTGCGTCTGAAGCAATAATCATCTGACAGCTATCCCGGCTATGTCTCTGCACAACTCTAGCTTGTCTCGAGTAACCATTTTCGTTAACATATTGGTTGGATTCTCATATGTATGGATCTTCACTAGTCTCAGCAGTTTTTGATCCATTACCTCGCATATCCAATGATAGCGAATATCGATGTGCTTCATCCGGGAATGATACATTAAGTTCTTGCTCAAGTCTAGAGCACTCTTAATGTCACAATGTATCTTGTATTCTGTCTGCTTGATCCCTAACTCTTGGAGAAAATGCTTTAACCACAACATTTCCTTTCCTGCCACAGTTATATCGATGTATTCAGCTTCTGTTGTGGATAATGCAATACACCTCTGCAATCTTGACTGCCATGACACAGCTCCCCCTGCAAAAGTGTAGATGAATCCTGATGTAGATTTCCTACCGTCAATATCTCATGCCATATCTGAATTTGTATAGCCTTCCAAGATCGGATCAGCTCCCCCATAACACAGACGACACTTTGATGTACCCTTGAGGTACCTGAGAATCCATTTGACTGCCTCTCAATGTTTTTTTCCAGGGTTAGAGAGAAAACGGCTCACTACACCCACTGCGTGTGCAATATCTGGTCTGGTACATACCATTACATACATTAGGCTTCCAACAGCTGAAGAATATGGTATTGATGACATCTCCTCTATCTCTTTCTTGGATGAGGGACACAAACTTTTGCTCAGTTTGAAATGGTGCGCTAGCGGAATGCTGACTGATTTGGCTTTATGTATATCAAACTCCTGATAATCCGTTCAATATAACTCTCATGTGAAAGCCACAACTTCTTGTTCTGTCTGTCACGAACAATCTCCATTCCCAAAATCTGTTGAGTTGGTCTTAAATCTTTCATGTCGAAAGACTTAGAGAGTTCCTTCTTCAGCTGGCTGATCTTCGCTGCTTCTTGTCCAACAATCAACATGTCATCTACGTATAGTAGAAGAGCAATAAAATTTCCAGTTGGAAACCTCTGGATGTATACACACTGATCTGCTGCAGTTCTTTTGTATCCTTGACCCACCATAAATGAGTCAAACTTCTTGTACCACTGCCTCGGTGCTTGCTTGAACTCGTACAAGCTCTTTTTCAGCTTGCAAACAAGGTTTTCTTTTCCTGAAACCTTGAATCCTTCTGGCTGCTCCATGTAGATTTCTTCATTCAGATCACGATAAAGAAATGTTGTTTTGACATCCATCTGTTCAAGCTCCAAGTTCAATCTGGCTATCAATCCTAGGATGATTCGAATTGAAGCCATTTTACCACTGGTGAAAAGATCTCATCAAAGTCAATTCCATTTTTCTGTAGGAATCCTATGAGTACTACCCGGGCTTTGTGTTTCACTACTTTTCCGCTACTATCTTTCTTAAGCTTGAACACCCATTTGTTATTCAGTGCCTTCATTCAATGTGGGAGCTTGACTATCTCATAAGTGTTATTTTTCTGCAGAGATTCCATTTCATCTTGCATTGCGTGCAGCCATTTGTCTTTGTCTTTATGAGATACAACTTCGTTGAAGGTTTCTGGCTCCCCCTCGTCAGTAAGCAGAATGTATTCAGATCCTGAGTATCTGGATGATGAAATCTGGCCTCGCTCAGATCTTCGTACTGAAGGTTCACTGTTTTCTGGCTGTCTGTTGTCATCCAGATCTATGGATGATCTTGTAGCCTCTGATGTAGTAGGTTGCAGCTCCCCCTGCGCAACACCATTTTCCTCCTCTGATTCTGCTTCTGGCATGTCTTGCACCCCATCATTATCTGTGGCCACTCGTGTTGGTGGTGGGGTTGTATCTAGATTTGCTTCAACTTTGTTATCACTGGATTTAGAAGGCATCTTGGGCTTTTCAATGTATTCTATTATTTGGTCTTCGAGAAATACTACATCTCTGCTTCTGATGACCTTCCTTTCCTTCGGGTCCCATAGCCTGTATCCAAATTCCTCGTCTCCATAGCCTATGAAGATGTATGGAGTAGTCCTTGCATCGAGCTTCTGCCTGAGCTCCTTAGATACGTGTGCAAAGGCTAAACATCCACATATTCTGAGGTGAGAATATTAGGGATTCTTACCAGACCACATTTCTCCGGAATCTCAAAGTTCAACGGTACAGATGGTGATCTATTGATCAGGTAGCAGGCGGCACAAACAGCTTCTCCCCAGAATGACTTTGGCAGCTTAGCCATGCTGATGATGCTTCTGACTTTCACCATAATGGTGCGATTCATCCTTTCAGCGACACCATTGTGTTATGGGGTGCGTGGAATAGTCCTTTCATGTCGTATGTCGTGACTTTCACAATAGGCATCGAACTCCCTGGAAGTGTATTCGCCTCCATTGTATTTGTCTGTGTGAAGGCACTTTAGTTTCTTCCCCGTTTCACGCTCAACCATGGCATGGAACAATTTGAAATAGTCTAGGACCTGATCCTTTGATTTCAGAAAATACACCCATACTTTCCGAGAAGCATCGTCAATAAAAGTCAGAAAATATTTATTACCGCCTAGTGAATTTACCTCCAGGGGACCACAAAAATCAGAGTACACCAGACTGAGTAACTCTGATTTTCTTGTAGAAGAGAAATTGAAAGAGACTCTGTGTTGCTTACCGTAAAGTCAGTGATTGCAAGGATCCAGAGCAGCATTTTTGGAGACAGATATTAGATCGTTCTTTGTCGGGGTAGACAATCCCATTTCACTCATGTGACTGAGTCTCTGGTGTCACAGATACTGAGAAGCCTCCGATTCAGCTACATTGAGGCTTTCTGCACATATCTTCACATGAGTCTTGTATAGAGTTCCACAAATATGTCATCGGGCTATGACCATGGCACCTTTGATCATTCTCTAAGTGTCATTGCTGAAGTGGCTAGCATAACCCTGTTTGTCAAGGGCTACCCATGAGAGTAAGTTGAGTCAAAGTTCTGAAACATGTTTTACCTCCTTCAGGGTTATTGTATACCCTGCATTTGTCTGCAACTGTATTTCACCAATTCCCACTATCTGAGAAGAACTGGTATTCCCCATCTTCACTGCTCCAAAGTCTCCTGCTTTGTATGTTGTGAAGAAATCTCTGTGAGGAGTGACGCGATAGGATGCTGTAGTATCTACCACCCACTCGACATCCTGAGTTGCGGTGTGAAGGCATGCTTCTTCTTGGCGGGAGCATATAGCTACATCTACTGTGGTAACTACTAGTGTCTCAGCATCATTCTTCTTCGGCTAGTTATTGCCTTGTCCCTGCTCTCGTTGCAGTTTTCGGCAATTCTTCTTTAAGTGGCCTTCTACGCCACAATGAAAGCACTTGTATGTCTTTCTCACATCCTTGGATTTGCCTCTGCTTTTGCTTCTGACTCTCCTCCCACCTTGATTTTTCTCCTGTTGTCTTCCTCGATGCTCCGAGACAAGGTCTTCTGTTTGATCTGAGCCCACGTCTTTTCTTCTGGCTTCTTCATTTGACAAGGTGTCTTTTACCATAGGCATGATAAGTTTGCCTCATGGAGCTGAGTTGCTGAGAGTAACCACCAGAGTCTCCCAACTATCAGGAAGAGAACTGAGTAGCAAGAGGGATTGAACTTCATCTGCCAGTTGCATGTCTACTGCTGACAACTGGTTCACCAGGCTTTGGAACTCGTTGGTGTGTTCTACAATGGAAGTTCCACTTCGTAGCTTCAGGTTCACCAAACGCCTAATGATTAAGGCTTTATTCCGAGTTATTTTGTCCTGGAACATGTCTTCCAATTTCCTCCATATTTCATAAGCATCTGAATCCTGGGCTACGTGGTGGAAGACATTATGGCCGATCCACTGCCTAATCTGAACCAGAGTTCTATTATTGAGTTTGTTCCAGTCATAGTCTTTAATAGATTCTAGTTTCAATCCCTTCAACTCGATGACATCAAACATATCCTTACAATGCAAAAAATCAATCATCCGAGCTCTCCAGAGGGAGTAATTAGTTGCATCCAGTTTAATTATTGCACCAGAAGATGAATATTCCATTTCCATTTTAAGTTTTAAAGTTTAAAATAAAAATAGGTTAAAATTGGGGCTAAATTTCACAAATCCGAGGTTACCGTTGCGTCCGGAACGGTCGAAAATGGTGGAATAGATAATTCGTTGGTCTAAATCTGACATATGGGCTGATTTGTAAATTCCTAAAACTTATGTGGCAAAACTATAAATTTTAAAGACTTCAGGGGGCTAAATAAAATTTACCAGGATACTGACGTGGCAGTGATGACATGGCAGTACTGACGTGGCATTGCTGACATGGCAGTGCTGATGTGGCAGGCTGACGTGGCAGTGGTGGGACCGGATTACTGACGTGGCAGGTGACATGGCTGGATGACGTGGCGATGAATGTTGACATGGAAGCTTGTGTGTCGCTGATGTGGCACTGACGTGGCTGCCATGTATCGTCTTCAACCTCGGTTCAGCGTGTGGGGCGCATGCCGAGAGTGTGGTTCACGCGTCGGCACGTGCGCCTCCGTCTGACATCCATTTGATCGCCATAAAATACCATCGAACTTGTCTCTACGTGAACTAGCTGATGGTACCCTCAAATTAGATTTTTGACAACTTTCGTCGGAACTGATTTTCCGAACCGAAACTTCTGTTTTTCGGTTTTACTACCCCAAAGAAGAACCAAAGCTTTTGATACCACTTGTTGTGATTCACTGATCACTTTAGAATGTGTTTTGAAGAAAAAACTGAATCAATTTCTATTACTACAAAAATAGATTTTCAAGTTTTTACAAAACTTAACAAAAAAACCTCACACACTCTCAAGCTCTCTTTACATGGAGCTTACACTCAATTTGGGATGCCTTGAGCTCTAAGATGAGCTCTACATTTGTAGCCCATGTCCATCTCAAAATGTCAACAAATCTACAGTGTTCAACCTAAAGTGAGTTGTCTGTTTTCACCAAATTCAAACCCTGATTTTGTGGCAATCTCAATCACCACCTAAAGTCCTTTGTCTTCATGGTAGTAGCTGGCAGCTGGAACCTGAAAGCGTCATGGTAGCTTCGTGCAGAGCATGCACAGCTCATGCAGCTGGACTCAACACTGCCGGCTTCACAAACTCTTACAGTGACAAATATACTATATCCATCGATCCAAAATCTATAGTTTTTTCATATCTTAATCTTATAGGCTCCAGATTAGGGGTGGCAATTTGGGTCAGGATTTATTTATTCGTTCGATTCGATTCACTTTAAAGCGAATACGGGTTTGAAAAAATAAATTTTTTTAATAAATAGGTCAATTCGATTCGTTTATTAAACGAATCGAATAAGAATTTAAGCTCATTGATTCGTTTATTCGTTTATGATTCATTTTATTATTTTTATTTACTAGTTCCTGTTATTTTTCAATTAATATTTGAGAAATTATAGTTAATTACCATAGAAAAAAGTAATATTTTCCATATTTGGTGATATATTTTTAGTAAATATATTAATTACATATTTCATATGTATATATTTATGAAGAATTAATGTAAATCAAGTGTGGTAAATTATTTTATTAAATAATATCATGACTAAACGAATATTCATATTCGATTCGTTTAATAAACGAATCAAATACGAATCATGATATTATGATCATTTTATTAAACGAATCGAATACGAATACATTACATTTTGATTCGATTCGTTTAAGATTCGATACAAATTCGATTCATTGATTCATTTTGCCACCTCTACTCCAGATCTATGAGAAAAATCATTGTTATATCCTACCAAAATAACAAAAAAGACAATAACCAACATAAAATAACTCTATTAAAAAAAAGAGTCAAATTTAATGCTTTCAAATTTAATTTTTTGAAAAAACAAAAATTCATAATTACTGAATAATATTTAGATTATAACTCAAACCACCTTTAAATCATTACGATATTAATTAACTACATTGACGAATATCGACAGCGTAGAAGTAGACATGGCCGGCGGTTCGGTTCCGGTTCGGAACCGAACCAAATCGGCCGGTTCCCGATTCCACACTTAAGTGGAACCGGAACCGTGAACCGAACCAGAATCGAACTGGTCGGTTCCGGTTCAAACCTTTTTTTTAATTATATAAAAAATTTGAAAATAATTTAAAATAAATTAGATTAATTTAATAAATAAATAAAATTATTAAAATAAAGAGCTTGAACTTAAATTTTAAAAAATTTAAGTTGCCTACGTATCCTCCATGGGTGAGAGGAATCAAAGCTCACTTTGTTCCATTACAATTTTAAGATATTTCCCCTTTGGAAATTTACAATTTTGTAATTATCAATCATCATTATCAGTTGATCCTTCAGCTCCAGTTCCGCTTGCACTTGTTGTTGCAGATGCATTATCGAACAAGTCTTCATAATCATTGGGGGCATCTTCTTGTTGTCTCGGATCAGTTCGAGTCCAATCATCCACACAAGTTGTTGCTTCTAGAGTGCTTGGATGTAATGAAGATCGTCTAGCTTCCAATATATTGCCTCCCAAGCTGAAGGCTTGCTCAACTGCAACGGTGGAAATAAGTGCTGCCAATATCTCTTTAGATATAATTGATAAAACAAGTATATATTTTGATGTCGGTTCCACTATTCAAGGATTTTAAAATTTTTACTAACTAAACTTTCAGTAGGAAACTCGAAATTTATAGATAAATAATTATCTAATTCGGGGTTATTAGTTGTCGTATCCCTAGATTTTTTATTTCGTTGCAGTAACCAACGATCCCATGCGCTAAGTCTTGTTTGAATTACTGGTTCGCTACTACTAGATTCACTTAATGTTCCTAAGTTATATCTTACAATATAATCATTAAATAACTCAATTAAATCATTTATTAATCTCACTATTATTCTTGTAATATCAATATCATCTAATATTCCTAAATATCATAATAAGCTTGTAAAACACTATTCAAACCTTCTAATTTAAATCTAGGATCAAAACAGCAGAAATAAGATAAAGTAAAGGAATTTCTCTAAAATAATTCAATCATTTTACCTTCATAACAATAATGGCTTCTAACAAAACAATATCAGTAGGACCGTTACTTTCAAGATGTTCATCGAGAGTACCAACAATATTCAAACTTTCAAGAAGAAATAAATGTGCTGTAGGATAATAAACTCCGCTAAAAATTAAAGTAGCATCATTAAAAACTTTTAAAATTTCTAAAAAAATTTCGCAAATATCCCATTGACTAGGAAAAAGTGTGATATTTTGAACATGTTGAGAAAAAAAAACTACATAATGCATCTTTGTATTGTAATGCTTGACATAAAAGAAAATAAGTTGAATTCCAACGTGTTGGAACATCTCTTGAAAATTTAATCGGTTTAATACCATTTATTTTACAAAACTTGGCACATTCTCTCATAACTTGAGAATATGACCAAACACAATTAAGTGTCGTCTTAATAGGATCAATGAAAGGTGATAATTTTTGCAGACCATCTTGAACACATAAGTTAAGGACATGACATGTGCAACGAATATGAAAAAACCGACCCCATAAATTTGGTTGACATATTTCTTTTAAATCATTGATAGATGCAGTATTTGCAGATGCATTATCAAATCCAATTGTTAAAATTTTATCTACTAAATCATATTCATCAAAAATTACCTTCATCGTTCTATAAATATTTTGTGCAGTATGTTGGTCATCAAAAACTCTAAATGCAATAAGTCATTTTTGCATGGTAAATGATGAATCAATCCAATGACAAGTCATACCCATGTATGAGTGTGTTCGCCAATGGTCACTCCAAATATCAGAACATATAGAAATACGACCTTTAATATATTTAAATATTTCATTTAAAATAAATTTACCATCTTTGTATAATTTAAAAATATGACGTTTTGTTGTTTTTCGAGTCATTCTACATGCAGTAGGATTTAAAGCATTATGCACGTAATTAGTAAAATGAAGTTTTTCACCAAAGCTTAAAGAAAGATGTGCCATACAAGTTAATTTCGTAAATTCTTCTCTATTTTTTGCATCAGAATAGATGATGCGTACCTGACCATTTGAGTTTGTGTCGTAACAAGTCCAAGTTCAACCGCATGATGTCTTTCCAGGTGCTTGATCATATTGCCGTATCCACTAGAAAATTTGTAGAAAACCCTACAATGGTTGCAAACTGCTCTTGAACTTTCATCGTCTTTGTCTAAATGAAAATGAATTTTGAAAACATCCGAGGAACGAGACTTAACTTCTCTTCTCCTTGATTGTGAACCGACATTAGGGCCGCTCTCTTGGGTTGGCATATTTGACATTATGTTCTCAGATGAGCTTGCCATTTTTTGTTTAAGAAATAAGTAAGAAGAATAAGAAAACTGAGAATGATAATAACTAATGGAGAATAAGAGAATTGCCGGAATTGAGAGAGTTTAGAATTTGGTGTGTTGAACTAATGAAAAATGACCCATATTTATAGAATTATAGAAATTTTTTTGATATCGAAAATGCCCCTAAATATAACCGTTTTATTACAGTTATTAGGGGTATATTAGGAATTATTTATTAAATTTTTTTTTAATGTCCGTTAGGCCTTTTTTTTATTTAGGGGGCAGAGAGCCGTTTCCCCAACGGCTACTAGCCGTTGGGAGGGTTCCTGTTGGAACCATTGGAACCGACCGGTTCCAACCGGTTTGGTCGGGGGTGGAACCCCAACCGAACTGGTCCATTACGGTTCTGGTTCCGGAACCAAAACTGGTTGGAACCGGAACCGTTCGGTTCCAACCGGTTTGGTTTCGGTTCCGAATCGGAACCGTGGCCTGGTCGACGTAGAAACATATATAATACAAAATAATTATAACATCTATCAAAAAAAATTGAATAGATTTTTGTAACAAATAAAAGGCAGAAATTATGCGTGTTATTTAACTATAATAAACTTTCAGTAATTGACGGTTTTAACTAATAATTTTTTTAAATTTAATTATGGGGATAAATACCCCTCCCGAGATTAGACCTGGCAGTCGGTTCGAACTGAAATGATATGGTGGCGAGGTGCTTCGACCCCTGGGATTTGTTCCCGAACCACCGAGTGTGGGCTTTGTTCCCAAACTGTGCTGATAAGTTGTGGGCCTCGACCCTGGGACGCATCCCAAAAACTGCTGATGATGTGTGGGGTTCGATCCTGGGACGCATCCCAAATTGCTGATGATGTGTGGGCCTCGACCCTGGGACGCATCCCAAACTGCTGATGATGTGTGGGCCTCGACCCTGGGACGCATCCCAAAAACTTCTGATGATTTGTAGGCCTCGACCTTGGGACACATCCCAAAACTGATGATGTAGTGGGCCTCGACCCTGGGACGCATCCTAAAACTGCAACTGATGTGTGGACCTCGACCCTGGGACGCATCCCAAAACTGATAATGCAGTGGGCCTCGACCCTGGGACGCATCCCAAAACTGCAACTGATGTGTGGGCCTAGACCCTGGGACGCATCCCAAAAAACTGATGTGGGCCTCGACCCTGGGACGCATCCCAAACTACTGATGTGGGCCTCAACCCTGGGACTCATCCCCAAAACTGGTACTGATGTGGGCCTCGACCCATGCTCCATCCCCGGAGTACCATTCCCGGCATACTGAACCTCATCCCTAAGGCATTGCTGATGTGATGGTTCATTCCCGAACCATGCTGTATGAGAAAGGGTACACTGGTCGTCCCCAGTCTCGGTTCATTCTTCTGTTCTTTGCTGCTTTCATTAGGTCAAGGTAGATCTCCTGATGTGATGTTACATACCAACACACTATATTGCCTCTCACGAGATAATCCCGATAGCTAAACATATTTTCGTCCTCAAGGATTCTTCGTGTCGAAACCAGAGAACCTTCAAAGTACTTGATACGCTCAAATCCGACCGTCTGAGTGAGTGATCTGAACTAGACTCCCAGTGTGTGTGTGCAAAGGTTCTTTCGCATCTTAATCCTTAAGTAAGCCAACTCGATGATTTTTTCTCGGAGAATTGGATCAGTGGGTCTAACCAACCTAGATATCTTGATCATACTCTGTGATTACTTCCTCGTTCTCAACATGATATGGTCTTCTTCTTCTTTTCTTTCGTCTCTTTCTCTTCTTTCTTTTCATTTTGAACTTCTTTTTTTCTCTTTTTTTTTTTTTCGACACACATACCCTTTAAGGTATCATTTCTCCTCATGGTGGTCCTAGTACTCGCCCATTGGTAGCTTCACGCTTATCGGTTATAGGTGGTCTATTTTTTCCTTTTCTTTTCAGAGACTTTTTCTTCGTTTCCAACCATATCACATATCGTAACATAAGTAAACCATGATGGATATCTAGGCAAACAATCATTCATTGATCTGCCATCTCTTCAACTAGTGATCTCGCTGACTACTCAGGCTTCTACTGCTAAGATCCCATAATCAAGTGCTCGCGAGCCTAGCCAAGATCAACCACTCAGAATACCGGATGAAAGCACATCTCGCACTTATCGTTTCTAAGGTTTCACCCTACAGCGAACAATGTCATCACCGGACATATGCCTAACCATCAAGGACTTTTTTTTTTCACTCCACTGGAATTCTTTCTTTCAACCGCTGATAATGTGGGCCTCAACCCTGGGATCCATTCCCGAAACTGACACTGATGTGGACCTCAATCCTGGGATTCATTTCCGACTGATACTGACGTGGGCCTCAACCCTGGGACTCATCCCCAAAACTGATACTGATATGGGCCTCAACCCTAGGATCCATTCTCGAAACTGATACTGATATGGGCCTCAACCCTGGGATCCATTCTTGAAACTGATACTGATGTGTTGCTGGTTCTGGTTGGCTTACATTTGCCGCTTTCTCATTCTTTTTGAAACCTGTAAATACAAAACAGAACAAACACAAAAAAAAATGCAAATACGTTACGTGTATGCATGTATTGCATGAATGAATTTCCTATTCCGTTGGGTTAGGTCTTCCACCAGTCCTCCTGGTGATCACTCGGTCTTCTCTCCCACAGGCAAAATATTGCTTCAATCTATCCACGTTGATCGGCTCGGTAAACTCGTTCCCTTCCAAATCTGACAGTCTCACTGCTCCATTTCCCATGACTTTCTGGACTTTGTAGGTTCCTTCCCAATTGGGTCTAAACTTTCCTCTCGGGTCTGTCATTGACGGCTTTGACTGCTTGAGTACCAAATCACCCTTTCTGATCTTGGTAGGACGCACATTCTTGTTGAACGCTCGAGCCAACCTCTTCTGGTATATCTGCATGTGATGTAAGGACTTCATTCTCTTCTCATCCAGCAGTGCTAACTGTTCAAATCTCTGTGAGGCCCATTCCCGTTCAAGTAACTCTCTTTCTGCTAATACCCGCATAGATTGTATCTCAACTTCCACTGGCAGTACTGCTTCCATTCCATAGACCAAAGAGTAAGGCATGGCTCCCATTGCTGTTCTCACATAAGTTCTGTATCCCCACAGGGCATACGGTAGTTTGTCAGCCCAATTTTTATAGTTCTCTGTCTTCTTGGCTAGTATCATCTTTATCGTCTTGTTGGCTGCCTCGACTGCTCCATTTGCCTGCGGTCTATACGGTGATGACTTGTGATGGCCTATCCCATATTTCTGTAGCATTGCCTTTTTTTCTCCTTGAAACTGGACTCTGTTGTCCGTTACTATGTGATGCGGCATTTCGTATCGACAAATGAGGTTTTGGGCTATGAACTTCGCCATCTGCTTTGCTGTAACATTGCGAAATGACTCGGCTTCCACCCATTTTGAAAAGTAGTCTTCTGCTACTACTATGAAGAGATGTCAATTCAATGCGTGCGGTCAAATTTCTCCGATCATGTCAATTCCCCATGCTGAGAAAGGCCACGGCTCTGACAGCCCGTGTAACTCTGTGTGCGGCAGATGATTCAAGTTACCTTGTACTTGGCAATCGTGACAATGCTTTACTAACTTCACGCAGTCAACTTCCATGTTCGACCAGTAAAAGCCTTGTCTAACTATCTTGCGAGATAAATTCAACCCATTCATGTGCGGTCCACATACTCCGGCATGTACTTCTTCCATTACCTTCTGAGCCTCTTCTTTTCTTAAGCACTTCAGCTGAATTCCATTCGCCTGCCTCTTGTATAGTTCTCCCTTCAAACTCATATATTGGGAAGCCAACTTCTGAATGGATATCATGTCCTTTCTGCTTGCTTCTTCCGGAAGTTCCTCGCGTTCTAAGTATCGCTGAATATCATAGTACCACGGTTTTCCATCGTTGACTTCTACTTCTAAGACCTTTTCTATCTCTTAAATAGGTTTGCTTGCTGTTGTCAACACTAGAGGTCTCATCACCAACTTCTCCGGATTTTCCCAAGTTGCGGCTAGTGTAGCTAACGCGTCGGTCATTTGATTTTCTTCTCGCTGCAAGTGCTGAAATTTACAATCGGGGAGAGCTTGTGCCAGATTCCTGAGATGGAATAGGTAGGGTTTCAACCATTCTTCCTTCAATTCCCATTCTCATTGCATCTGTCGGACTACCAACATCGAGTCTCCGTAGACCTCCACGTTCTTAGCCTTCAAGGTTATCAATGTCGTCAGTCTGAAGGCGCACGCTTCATACTCAGCCATGTCATCATCAAAAATAGAGATATCATCACTTAACCTGTTCGGAGGTTCCTCACGCCTCTAATTCTCATAGCCCCCCAGCGTGGGGCACAGCCATACTGGCCACAGCGGTGGTCAAAGCTTGCAACTGCTCGGTAACCTTAGTGAGACTTGTTTCCAGCTGATCCATATGAGATCCCTTGTTAACTGATTCGCTCATGTCCGCTAACGGCCTTTTGATAAGTCTTCCCTCTTCCCTAACCCAACGGGTATCTATGGTGTCTTTTAAAACCGCATGTTAGCATGTATGCATGCGATGCATGGAATATATAAGTCGGCCTATTATCATTTTAAAGCATTCAATCATACTATTGCGAGGTGCAAACTTGTCCCAGTTGAAAAAGGCCCAATAGGTTTACACTTTTGCGATAACATGGCTAAACAACTTCAAATGATAAGGGGTCTAAACATAAAGTGGCCCATCAGCTTTTGAGAAGCTTTTGGCCCAATTGTCATAAGAGGCGAGCTCGTCCCAGTTTAAATGGCCCAACAAGTTCACAATTCATAACGAAAGGTCCAACTGAATCCAAATGACGATATTCCTAAACATAAGCATAAATGGATAGTTTCTATTGGTCATACAACTACAGTTCATATGCGGATTTAAAGGGTTATAGACAAAGGCTCTCGTCGGTGAAGGATTACCCACAACTAGGTCTCCCCACTCAAGGATCCGAGTGACCAAGTGAGCGCACTTTTTTTATATGCTAAGGTATATGCCAACGAGTTATGATGCATGACTGACTGTCAGATGGATTTCCTATTGAAGATTCCCCAGAGGGAGAGTGGACCAGACTCTCTTAAATACCCAAGCCTCTTAGGCACTTATCGCCTTGGTGATAGGAATAAACAACAAGTCCTCCAAATTAGTCCATCGCAGTTTGCTTCGAGTAAATGATTATTTAGGTGCCTTCATAGCTTTTCCATTCAGCTATGGAAAGGTAGTGAATGAAGGAAGACACCAAACCATTACCCAGCTCTAATAATGCCTTTGATTAAACCCCTTCAACCCACTATAGACACGTTTAACTAAAGCAAAAATCACAAAGATTACAAGACATTATTTCGGGGCCGATTCTCTATCGCCAGTGGAGTCGCCAGACTGTAGGACAGAGAAATCGGTGACGCTGTTCCAGGCTCGCGGCCCGGACAAAAGTACGGAGTAGCCCGCGGGGGACTAAGCCGGAGAAATAAAATGGAGTCGCCACCCAGTGTGAACTGGGAAAATGATTTAAGGCTGCACTCACCCCTCACAAGGGAAGACCTCAAACCGGTGGGTTCAGAATGGTCCCTTACTTATGCCACTTGTAATTAACAGATTTATGTGATAATATAACCGAGTCTACCCAACATACATACGCAAGAATAACCTACATCTAAGTTCGCATACAACCTATATCTAAGTTTGCATAAAACCTATATCTAAGTTTTCATATAACCTATATCTAAGTTTGCATGCATAAAAGTAAGTCGACATAACGGCAAGCACACAATCTCATGAACATATTAAATTGATAAATGCGGAAATATAAATAAATAATAATTGTCTAAACATAAACTTTGAAGAGATACCATTAAGCTCCTAATGCAAAAGAAACAACTAAATCATGCATAAAAATAATGTGCTATTCCTAATCAACCATGGATAAATGCAAAATTAGATAAAATGAAATATGTGCATTTCTCAAGTAGTACGTGGAGTTGTATCCCAAGTACAAACCGCACTACCGTCTAATCAGATTCGGTTACGGAATTTACATATGGTTTTCCATCCGATATACCACGAGGAATAGCATAAAATCATTCATCCAATAACATACATGAACCAACAATATGCATGCGAAGAAATACTAATAAATAATTGGAAAAGATGAACGAGAGTAAATAAAATGGTGCCCTCAGGTCCTACCTTTTAAGTCACCTCTTGGAAGTGTGTTACGCGGCCGTCGGAAGGGTTGATGCTCCGCAACTCCTCCGGTTCACTGGTTCAATACTTTCCTTCATTGCTTTGCTATTTTGGGATGCTGTTTTTGCTATTTTTTTGCTACTCTTTTTGGACTGTTTAAGGGTGTAATTTAGGGGTGCATTTTTCGGTTACATGGGGATTTTTAGGGACTGTTCTGTGGTAATTTAGGGCTGTTTATGCGGTGATGGAGGGTGATATAGGGGCTGTTTTGGTTTTGGGCTGTTATGATCATACATGAGTTGAAGGGTCATGTTAGAGGCGTGAAGCTGGGCAGGTCATGAGGGCTTTTTAGGGGCTTTCGTTTGGTGTGTAGTGTGTTGCTTGGCCGTTTGTTATTTTACGTTAATGGAGGGGCTTTTGGTCTGAGTCGGTTTGTCCTAGGTGGTGGATGGGGTTGCCGAAGTGTGCGTATAGGGTTTGTGATTGCTATGTGCGTGAGAGAGAGAGAAGTTTTCTTTATTTCTGTTGAATACCGTGCAAGTGGAGAGAGATGAGAGAGGGAGCTAGGGTTCCATGAGAGTATTAGGGTTTGGCTGAGGGGGGCGTTAGTGCGTGGCTGTGGGCATTATTTCTGAAGGGTTATAGGCTTTGTTTGCAATTTGTTTGCGGAAGGCTGGTGACCGTGAAGTGAGTGGGCTGTTGAATGAGTGAATGAGAGAGTGGCCGAGAGAGATAATGACTAGGGTTTGTATTTTTATTTTTGTTTATACTGTCGTGAATGAGCTAAGTTTTTATTAGGGTTTGTCACCGAGTGAGAGAGAGAGGAAGGCTATGGGTGTGAAGATATGATTCGGAAGAGGAGAACTGTTAGGGTTTATATTTGTTAAGTGGTTTTGGGAGTAAATGTCAGGGGGAAAAGGAGTTGGGTTATGGTCCTTTTTATAAGAAAAGTTTAGGGTTTTCCTTTTACGGGTAGGGAAAGTAATTATGCAATTATATGGGGTATCTCTAATTAGTGTGTCATAAGGAAAAGATCAATTCAATTAGGAAAGTGATTTGTTTTAGTTTTGGAAAGGGATTTATTGGATTTGATTTGATTTTATTTAGTTTAGGCCTGTGATTTAATTTAATTAGGAAGGTGATTTATGGGATTTTATTTGATTTTATTTAGTTTAGGCTTGTGATTTAATTTAATTTGGAAGGTGATTTATGGGATTTTAACATGTGTTTAATGTGTTTGATTATTTTTGGATGTGATTTAATGGGCTTGGAGGCTTATGGGCGTGTAGGATGATGTGTGGCTTGGTGTGGGTTTTGGACCGAGGATAAGTTTTAAAACAGAGGTTCAATGAGCAAACCCGAAGCTAAGCAAACGAATTAAATCCAACAAGGTATTGATTTCTGACTTTTCCCTTCCGACGTCCGTTTCCCGCGACTTCCGCAACTTACAGAGTAGTGCCTCCGTACGAGGCTCATCATCGGGACTTATATGCAAAAATACAGTGCCTACAGAGAGATTGTTGGACAATTATGACCCATAGCATCACTATTTGTAAAAGACATGGTTTTTTTTTACAAATTAACTATGTGACAAAGGAAATTGATCATTGATCATTTTGTAATTGGATTACTTGGATATATAAATGATAAAAGTCCATATGATTAGTACTAGATTAATAAGATATGAGACAGTATTAATCCACGAAAGGTTTGATCATTAAATATCCCTAGTCGTAGTATTATCGAGACTGGACATCGATAATGCGGAATAAACTAGTATTTCACTTGTGCGCGTTATGGAAGCTTAACGACATAGTTCTCATATATTTAAGTATTTGATACTTATAAAAGTGTGATAAGAGGTTCTGTTAGCCATTGGAACGGGAACAGCTTCGCTCTGGATAGACCCATCGAAGTCCCATTGGTAGTATGACTATGTGTCTATGGGAATCCAAATCAGGGTAGGTGTATGTGGTCTTAACTTGAGACTTGCATCGCTAATACTTGCGACAATTAGTATACTTTGGTTTTGGTCGTCCGGAGCTTTAACAGGTTCTGTGTACGCCTCTTCTAGGTTTACTGAGAATCGTAGTGTATTTGGTGAGAATGTGGTACTGGGTACGCACGTGTCGGATAGTTCGACAGCCGCATTTACTGCCAACATATCCAGGGATCTCTTGGGTCGCTTCCCAAGGATTCACCGATGACATTTGACTCGAACAGAATTAATCTATGATTAATTATGAGAGAGAAAATTAATTTGGGATTAATTACGGTAAGAATTTATCTGGGATTAAATTCATCTAGAAAGAGAACGCGATTAATTTGGAATTAATCGGCAAAGTAAATTTAATAGTTAAATTGGATTTTACTATTTAATTTTTTTAATTGGGCGAAAATAAATATCAGATATATTAATGAAATTTGATTTCAATACGGAATTAAAATTGGATTTTTATTCAAGTGAACAAATTAATTTGGAATTAATTCGTAAGTGACTTTCGTAATAATTTTGCTAGGCATTATTATCTAATTAAATTGGATTTAATTATGTCGCGACGGAAAATTCATTTAATCAGATTAAACGACCCGGGCCCAAAGTGTGTTGTACAAGCCAACTTAAATTTGGAATATAAAGTGGTGGGACCCACTCTAACTTACATCAACTTGTCAAAAGATGATTGAAGTTGTTGGCAATATTTATTGCACTTTGGAATTCAAAACATACACACTTTTTACATGTTTGGTAACAAGTTTCGAACTTGGAAAAACTATTCATCTTTCTCTTTCCATTGGTGGCCGAAACCTTGCTTCTCTCCATTGGAATTTTGTTGCAAAATTTCAAGTAAGCTAGCACTTCAAGAGTTAAAAGAAGGTGATAGGGAAACTCACCCAAGCGTTGGAAACACTCAACAAAGCTTGGAGCTTCTACATCCATGGAGATTTTTGAAATTTCATCTACCAACCAATGTAAGTATTCCGCAACTTTACTTGGTAAATTCACACACAAATCATGATTTAGAGATCCTTGGCATGTGTATGACACTAACAGACCATATCCTTTACTCCATACCTTCGAGAATGACTATATTCACTATCTACTGAAGGTCACCCCCAAGATTCATTATTGGGTCATTGCATATGGTGAGCTACGAGCACACTGGGATAAGAGGAGACCTACTACGAGCAAGAGATAGATTAGATCTTATGGTTTTTTCTACTGCATATGTTCGGCTGCACTCTCTTCACCAATGTGGCTAGTTCTATGAATCTCTGCCTCCTATCTCTGCTCCACAATCTAGACACTATATGGGAATGCGATTAGGCCTCTCTTACCCAAGCCTCCATATATTGAGGACCAGACCGGTGTTGCCACTGCATTTTATATGTCAAGGGTTATAACTTCCCGGTTGAGTTATTTGTCTCTGATCTGTTCCTTTCCCATTTCTGTTGTAATAGATGAATTACCCCCAACTCTTTCTGTTGTCGCAGCCCTGGATATATGAGTTCTGTATGCTGGCCCAACCCTTCCTGATCTCCCGGAAGGAGGTTGTATTTCCTAGTCTATTCCATTGGGATGTATCTGCTCCACAAAGCTCGGCTAAACGAGCTCTCATGTAACATGGTAAGTCTTCTTTTATTATGTTCTTCAAAATCTGTCTCATTCTATTTCTGATTCTCTACTTAATCCGACTAACCTTTTTTCTCTAGTCAGATTAACATGGCCTATTGGGGGGCCTCATCACTACTTTGCTTGAGCCCTCACAATCATCAATTCATAAAAATGGGTTGCGCCTGCTCCTCCTGGGTCATGACTAGAGACTGTGGTACCTGAGAGACTGTGTATTTTCATGGCATCTGGGCCCCCAGATGAGTAGGATTCTGATTTCTCTACTTGTCTCAATGTTATTTTGGCTGAAGATTGAGGGGGGGAATCTAACGACAGTCTTGAATGGTTTCCCTACTGGTGACTTCCTCACTAGAGGTGACTACAGTGGGCCCCCTCTGCTCTCCTCGTGTCTTTTCCTTAACCGAGCCACACTGACCTACTCAGGTATTTATAGTCATTTTGCTTCGCTGAATACCCTTCCAAAACTGTATATTCGTTACTAATATAATTATCTTATATAGATCTGTGGGTGAGGTCGTTTAGCACAACGTGCATGGTAACCATCTAATAAGTAGGAGGATGAGGAGATGGAGGCGGCGTGTTCAGGCTTGAGCCTATTCTTCTAAGCAGGTTCCACCTCCTGCTTTTATAGCTACTTCAACACTGGCTCCCTCATCGGGCATCATCCCCGATTCAGTGGGACTCTAGCCGAACCTGACTTACATGATTCATGGTGGTGCTGGGCAATTGAAATTCGGTCTCTGTCTCTAAAGATGATGCAACGGCTGACACTCACCCCTTCTAATGCCACCCATATAAGTATCTTTGACTACTTATTTTCTCTTCTTTGTTTAGTTTGCCATCGATCAAGCTGCAATTGTAGGTCCCTGCTGAATACGCAGATCATTTCTATCACCTGGTGCAGGCGACGAAGGCTGAGCTTCTTGTATCAGGCACATATAAAATATGGCTAGTATGTATACATGTATGCATGATTTCCTAATTTTCTTCATGTGTTTCCGATTGTTAGATCTTCTACGTCAATGTGACATGTTATGCGAGCGTTATACCCGTCTACAGGCCCACTCCCAGTGATATGAGGTTTGTACAAAGATACTACACCCTCAAATGCGTCAAGGGAGCCTGAGCCAGATCCTATGGCGTCTGAGAAGGATGAGGAGTCCGACGAGGAGGAGAAGGATGATGAGTCCGACGAGGAGGAGATCATATTCTTCTTCTTTGTATCGAAACAGTAATTGTAAACAGAAACTATGATGTAATGAAAGTTTTGTTTATTTTTGAATTTTTGATTTTACAGTGTGTGTCATGAATACAATCCCGATGCTCTACAAGCCCCTAGTTAGGCCATAACTTGTTTCTGCATGGTGAATATTCGGCCGTATATGTACATGTCCTGCTGGATATGTGTAAGGAACATATGGTTGTATATAGGGTTAAAAGTCCGACCGAACTTCTCTCAAAGTCGCATGGCTACAAGATTCCTCTTGAGATTGGGAATTTGGCTCTCACACGCTCATAACCCTCGAAGATCTATATATAGGCCTCCTCGTTCCTTCTTGAATTTCGTCACAAAAGGCTTTTTTCTTCCTTTCCCTTCGCTTTCGAGTATCTTCTGGGTCATCTACTTCCTGCCCTAACTGAACTATTCCCCATATAATATATGGCTATAATACACACCCAGACCGAGGTTTCTTATATCTGGCTACCCTTTTTCTATATCCGGCCATTGTTCAATTACTTTGATTGTCTTCATGGCTTACACTTTGCAAGATCATGTCGTGTCCCTTATCCATGGTGTGTCTGAATGGTCACCCTCAGACTTAGCTCAGCTCTCTACACTTTGTTACCTTCATCGGGACACAGAAAATCACATCTTCTATTTTCGTGGACATGAATTATGCCCCCCTCGCTTGAGGAGTTTTCTGTTATCATAGGCCTGTGGTTTCATTCTTCTGCTCCTCCGGTAGTACCAATTTCCAAAAATTTATTACCTATAGGTAGTTTCAGATGCTTTTCTTTTCAGCCCAGAAGAGTAGGAGAGAGTAATGTCATGCAATCTGTCTATCGAACTAACTGTACTATTAGATGACACTTCTAACATGAAGATTGGATCCCATCATTGGATGAGTGTGGTTATGTTCTGCATCTTTGCCTAATACCTTCTGATGGGTCGTGATAGTGGGAGAGGTGACTACCGGCTACTCCGTATGATCGTAGGTATCAGATGAGGCTATGATCCAACCCCTGTCATTTTAGCGAGACACTACTTAGTTTGGATGAAATCAACTCTAGCCGATTTCTTGGAAGCCCATTAATTTTACAGGTATGCCCTTAAATTTCCCTAAGTCATCCTCTCGAATTTTCAGCCTAGCAGGCTGCTCTAACTTTTGCCTGGGCTGCCATTTCAGGTTTTCAAACTAGTGAGCTAACACACTTTTTTTTTCAGGTATGGCTATAAGAGAAATTTAAGCTCATCATTCTTCCGTTGATCTTTATTTTACTTCTTATTGTCCACGAAATCATCTAGCAAGTGCCATGATGAAGAAGAACATTTTTTATGACGCATGGAAGGAATGGTTGTAATAAGTATCCGATATAGAGATTTCATGGATGTTCCATTGGTGGCGTCTCAACTATGTCACCATAGACTTCTTTGGTCACTGCGTACCTCTCACGGGCTTTCATGCCAGTTCATTTTACCTTCCAGATAGCATTTTTCGATAGTATAGGCACCCCCACTTCTTACTAAAGTCTGTATAATATTTAGGTTCGAAAAGAGGTATCATTACATCTTATAATGCAGTAACATGCAAAAACAGTTTATATAGCATACATGGCGCATAAATAATAAATGATAAAGGCATTTGAAAGAGTAACATATAAGAATGCAGCAAAGTAATAATCAAAAGACATAACTGAACATTTATCTCATTGGCCTGACTTTAGGGAAGCATGGTCGGATATCATATATATGTCTGGCCAGAATTAATGCAAGTATGGCCTGATATTCATCATGGAAAAGGAAAATAAAGCAGCGCATGAACATTCACGGGTAAAGGTAAGATTAAAATGATGATGGCATAACAGTAATCATAAAGTTAAATAACTACCAATAAGTAAGCAGGTACGAATATGGGAGATTCATACGCAGATAATAACCATGGTAAAGCAACATTGATAACGGTAAAGATGTAATGTTAATACAACAAAAGAAAGCGAGCAACCGTAAAGAAAACAGGTCAACAATCATACACATATAAAAAAAATTAAAGTATATGTCGACATGGCCATAGTATATCATTGTCAACATTTGTTCGGACTTGCATAAAGTAAAGCCGGACATGCTGCGTAATCTAGAAACGCATGAACATATGTCAACGATAATAGATGCAGTAAATTGTTGGACAATTATGGCCCATAGCATCACTATTTGTACAGATCATGGTGTTGTTGTACAAATTAACTATGTGACAAAGAAAATTGCCATTTTATCATTTGTAATTGGATTACCAAGATGAATAAATGATAGAAGGTCCATATGATTAGTTCCGGATTGAGATGATATGAGACAGTATCAATCCAAAAGGTTTAATCATTAAATATCCCTAGTCGTAGTATTATCGAGATTGGACATCGATAATGCAGAATAGACTAGTATTACACTTGTGCGCGTTGTGGGAGCATAACGGCGTAGTTCTCATATATTTGGGTATAGGATACTCATGCAAGTGTAATAGAAGGTTGTGTTTACCGATGGTACGGAAACAGTTTCGCTCTGGATAGACCCCTCGGAATTCCATTGGTAGTATGACTATGTGTCTATGGAAGTCTGAATCAGGGTAGGAGTATTTGGTCTTAACCTGAGACTTGCACCGCTAATACTTGCGAAAATCAATATACTTTGGTTTTGGTCGTCCAGGGCTTTAACAGGTTCTGTGTACGCCTCTTCTGGGTATATTGAGAATCGTAGTGTATTGGGTGTGATGTCGAGATGGAAGTATCACTCCAGTCATAGTGGAGATGATGATCACGTAGGATACAGAACTGGTGCTCTTATATGCTGCAGCTATCGGGATATTATGACGAGGTCATGTTTATCCGATTATAGAGACTAGTTACCAGAGATCCGATATGTGCTTCGTACGGGGCAGACACTATTCCATCCCCAGGCCTAGCACGTGACATCCGATACTGGATTGTAATACTCAATACTACATATACTACGCCTGATATAGATGACATATTCCAGTAAGAATATTTCTTGAGAATTGGGTAGGCACGGTGCTTTGCTAGAGGCCAACCATGTCTTGTAAATCGGTAAAAATGTAGTACTATGTACGTACGTGTTCGGATAGTCCGACGACCGGATTTACTGCCAACATATCCGGGGATCTCATGGGTCACTTCCCGAAGATTCACCGATGACGTATGACTCGCACTTTATTAATCTGGGATTAATTATAAGAGAGAGTAAATTAATCTGGGATTAATTACGGAGATATTTTATTTGGGATAAAATATTAGTTAAAGAGAGAGAACGATTAATTTGGAATTAATCGATAAAATAATATATTCGATATATTATACGAAATTGGATTTCGACGCGGAATTAAAATTAGATTTTATTTCGGGAGAACGAGTTAATTTAGAATTAATTCGTTAGTGACGTGAATAGTAATTTTGCTAGGCAAAATTATTTAATTGAATTTGATTTAATTACGTCGCAACAGAAAATTCGTTAATTCGGAATTAGCAAACCCGAGCCTGGGAGTGTTTGCGGGCGCACTCGTATTTCGAATTCAAGTGCGGCCCACAAGTCACATCAAGTGTCAAATCACTAGTCAATCGATTGATGTGATGTCTAGTCACTTTGAGTGATGTGACAACTTGTCATTTGTGATTGATGGTGGTAGTTGGATGGCTTTAATGCCTTTGACTTTTTGAAAGCAAAAAATGGGTATTAGCTTTTGGAAATCTAATACACAAAACAACCAACACATTTTCTCTCCACTCACTCTCTTCTCCCTCTCGGCTTAGGCCATTTTTCTTCTTCTTTTTCAATGCAAATTGTCGTGAGCCAATGAGAAGCTTAGGTGATTTTTGTGGCAAAAATTACCGAGTGCTAGCACACATTTGGGGTCTTGCGAAGGTGATAGGGAAACTCACCCGTGGCCATGGAATGCAACCAAGCTTGGAGCTTGAAGATGACCGAAAATGGAGCACAAAGAGGAGCCTTTGCCGTGAGCATCATTGACCAAAATCTTGAAGACTTTTGTTGTTCCTCGCATCGCCATATCCGATCAATGTAAGTATGATTCCACCATTCTTCATTGTTGTATTTCACACATGTTTCTTGCTTGAAATCGATCTTCGGACTTAATAGAAACCCAACAATGGTATCTTGAGCCATTTTGAGCATGAAACTTGATTAGGGTAAAATTGGGCAAAATTGATTTGAGCATGATTGAGTGAAATTGATTGTTTGAGTATGCTTAAATTATGATAACATTGTGTTATGCATTGTCAATTTGACAAAAATCGAATTGGATGAATTTTCCCCAATATGATTGGTTTGGCTGAATCTAGTCTTGCCCTAAATGTCATGGTATTTTTTTTTATTTTGATCATTGGATGAATTGAAATCATTTGGGAAATGTTGATTGTGGATTTAATTGGATTGAAACCGAATCGGACATGAAAAAACCTAAAATGTCGTGACATGTGAAGCATGAAAATGATTGATTTTTTGATTCAAATGTGTTGGACATGTGTTGATGATGATAAGTATAATTAATTGAGTGAATTAGTATTTTGGAAATGTTAATTTGGTTAATTAATTATGGCATACACTTTAGGTTAATTAAATTATGAAATTTGGAATTTTAGTAATTTAATTAATTGGGCCAAATTTGGAATTGGGCTTGTAAAGTTGTAATTGGGCTTAATGGGCTTGGTTGTGCCAAGTTTGGTTTAGGCTAATTGGTTGGATCCAATTGGGCCCAAAACCATATCCATAAAGTCCAATTATAACTTAATAGACCTTTAATTTTAATTGGGCCTAATGGGCCTAAATTGGTTTCTTGGCAAATAAGGGTGATTCCTTAAATGGGCTTTGGTATTTGGGTTTGACCTATATTGACCAAAATTCCATGCCTTTAGAAATTAATTAAAAGCCCATTGGACTTTAATTAAATTAACATTGGATGTTAATCGGGCTTTGAGACCCGTAACGATTAGATTTAGAATCTAAGTCGTAAAGGCACATTAGAAAGTGTAATATTTAATTTGGAATTAAATAAATGAATTAGTATTAAATACAAATTAAATTGGATTTAATGTTGTAGTTTAGTATAATTCAAGAATTCGTACTTTGAATACTTATTCGCAAAACGAGTTGGACTCGCGCAAAATCAAATCGTTGTTTGAACATTGGATGGTCATTAATTTCAGATTAATTAATTGGATTAGATTGATTGAAAACATGCTTTATGTGAATACATGGATGTGATGTATGAATAATGTATATCGGATGGATATTAGATGGGTGAGGGTAATTTTGGAAATTGTTGTAATAAATTTAGAATTTATTAATTGGACCTGCGTGTCCAGCCTATTACCTCTTGACTCTTTGTATTTCTCTTCTCACTTATTCCCCTCAATGTAAATGAGGTTTCTTTAGAAATGTTATGTAATCAGGTAGAAGTAATACTTGTGCTAGCGGGAGATTGGAAATGGAGAGATTTGTTCTAGGAACAATGTGTTAAGTATCCATATGCATATCATTATTATATTTATTTACTTACGTGCCTTATTATGTGTTTAGAATGCATGTTTAAGGGTGTATGATGATGAGACCTTAACAAAGATAATTAATTGGTTGCCAATTACGCGAAAAAACCCTCAACACATATTAAGCGTTTTTCCTTCCATTGAGTGATTCTTACTCAAGATCCAAGACTGACACTGGTTTGTTGGCCAAAGTCAAGACCTTTGTCCCTCGCGGATGTGTTTGAATCATTGATGAGTGGTATTTCTATCACTATTTCCCACTCATTTAACATAATATTTTGTATAGTTTCTTGAGTTTTGTGAATATTTTGATGTGTTTTGTGTTATTTTGTAGATAAATAAAGTTTCAGGACATTCTGGAGGTGATTTGGACCAAAATAGTGAAAATTGGGAAAATGGGCATTTTGGTAATTTCGGCGCGTCGCAACGCGCAAGCCCTTGGCGTCGCGACGCCTAACGTGCACCAGAGCTGCTAAGGTGCGCCGGGTCAACGGGTCAGAATTTGAGAAGTTTGGCTTTGCTAACATGCACCGTGACACGTGTCACCATCACAGTCGATCTGCTAACGTGCGTTGTGCCACGTGTCATCATCCTACGGTGCCGACAATTACTATTTCCACATGTTCCACGTGTCATCCTACGTGTCGCCACGACATCCGGTCAATGAGTCAACTCTGCCACGCGTCTTGCCACGTCACCATCCACGTCAGCTGGTCAACCGAGTCAACATGCCACGTCATCATCAGTCAATCACAGTGTGACACGTGTCGCAATCCTACGGTGCTGACAATTGCTCTCAGCCGTCTTCCCACGTCAGCGCCACGTCATCGCCACGTCAGCATAATAATTGAGCTCTTAGCCGCCTAGCCACGTGTCGCCTTATCTTCTTATCCGAATTGCCACGTGTCAAAGCCTTAGCAAGCCACGTCGACAGAAGCTAGCGTCGCGACGCTGGAAGCCTACCGGGGTCTATAAATAGAGCTCGAGATTTCAGTTTTTGATGCACCACTCTCTCTCATCTCTTTGATGTAAAAAGAGAGTTTCTCTCTCTAGTTTATTTTAGTTTTTAGTTTTTTTTAATTTAAGTTTTGTAATTAAATTTTAATTACTTTTTGTAATAATAGTAATTTACTTTCTTTATTTTTACAGTTTTTACTATTCACAATGTGGAGGTAACTTCCCCAGCTAGGGTGAAAGGTAATTCTTTTACTATTGCTATTTAGATTAATCTCCCTTAAAAATAATATATTCACTATTTAAAATCTGACTTAAAAAGGATACTGCTATATTGGTCGGTTGGTAATTTAATTTTAATCTGGTTTAAACCTGACTAATCAAGGATACCGCCAGATTGGTCGGTTGGAAATTTAATTTTGGTTCCGCCTTTATGGCTGGTTTATGGACAAATATTACCGCCTTAATGGCTGGTTGGACTTAATTTGACTTAATCAGGATACCGCCAGATTGGTCGGTTGGTAATATTATCACAAGTTTATATATTATTTTATGGGAGATATCTAAATTAGTAGTAGTAAAAGTAATTCCTTTTACCTTAGCATTTTATTTTATTGTAATTTACTTTTCAGTATTTACTTTACCGCATTTTTACTTTATGTCTTTTATTTTCAAGTTTTTACTGGTCCTAGTTATGTGTGATAACTAAATTAGTTATCTAGGGTTGTGATGCCTTTTAATATCACCAGTTTATAAGGGGTTAAATTAAAGTTTGTGTAATATAAAGATTTATTTAGTGAGTCTTAATCTTAATGCTTTTTATTAACTGGCCACTAATAAAATTGACTATGTAAACTTAAAATGAACTAGACATAGGGATTTTAAATTTAAAACCTTAGAATCAATAGCCCACGATCTTCCTTGAGGATAGATAACCCTTTAATAGATTTCCTTACAGGATAGGAATATACCTGTCATGCAGGGGTAGCCTTAATTGGAACTTTATCTTAATGAATCTAGGTAATTTGGTTGACATAGACATATGATTCAATTGGATTATACTAGGTATTTGTAATTGACCATCGGAAGAGGCTTTTACATAATTTAGTGTTCCAGGATAATAAATCAATATATTACCCAACTTTAAGATAACCACTTCATCTTTAAAATGATATTAAAAGAAATCACAACCCTAGATAGTTTTTAATATTGAATTTTCTTAAAACCTACTTTCGAACAATTTTATTTACTTGTTTTTAAATTTAGAATCGTCACCATTTCAAATCAATCAAACAACCTGTTAGATACTAGTAATCATTTGACCTCATAAAATTAATAGCTAGGTATTAAGTCCTCGTGGGATCGATAGTTGATTGGATAGTTGGACTATAGCAATCAAGATAAATGAAAGATTAATGTTTAAAATATAAACCTGGGAGAAAATATTTTAAACGGCTTTAATTTTCAAATTGGGAATCAAATCTCAGGATAGTCCTGGAGATCGAGAAGTTACTTTATTTGATAGAGTGACGTCTCGAGCCTAAGCCCGGAGTTGAGCAAATAGTAGAACATGATCTTTGGAAGATTCATGTGATGATAACTTTAGTGCTCAATCCTTTAAGCTTGCCGTAAAGACTCCTTAATTTCTTAGTCAGAACTAAGGATTAGATCCTTATAGTATGATATTGAAATTAAAGGATCTTCATAGATCTATTCTTAGATCTTAGAAGTACAAATTGCAATAGAAAACTCTTGGAGAGTTAATGGCTATTCTCAAGGAGACAAAACCATAATTTGCAATAGGGCAAGAACCGCAAGGCGCATCTTACTTCAACATCCCAGAAGGCCAAGGCTTGGCCAAAGGCTTATTGGTGTGGAAAAATGGCAAAGGCAAAGTCATTATGATATTCTGGGAAGACATAGGACATATCCCAAGATGTCTGCCTATACTGTGGTAAACGGGGTCACTGGAAGCGTGATTGCCGTATGGACAAGGCAGACATGAAGGAATTGAAAAGGGGCAAGGCTCCGACTTCAACTATGTTTGTCATAAACATGTTCGCTACTAGTATTAAAATTAGATTTTAGATACTGAGTATGGTACATAAATATGTACTGATGTGTAGAATCTGCTGACAAGCAGGATACTGACTTCAGATGAGATCGATCTGCGAATCGGAAACGGGACCAGAGTCGCTGTTTTGACCGTAGAGACCTAAGTTTGGGAACTACCCTTCGGGTGTGTACTTAAATTAGGAAATTGTTAGAATGTAACTAGTTTGATTAGAAACATTATCTCTATATCAGAGTATAATCCGTTGCGGATATACCTTCATATTCTAGAACACTAAAGTGTTTTATTTTATAAAGATGATATTGAGATAAACACATTAGATGTGAATAATAGTATTTATATTTTGAATATAAATAAATCCCAAACATATAACAAGACAAACAAATAGCTCAAACTGATTTAATCAGATGAGTCTTATTTGTGGCATTGTTGTCTGGGACACAATTAACAAGACTCGTATATCCACACTTTTGAAGAATGGATACTATGACAGATTTGATTCTATTCAAATAATGTCTACGAATCTAGTTTATTGGGCAAAGTGCCTAAAACACCTTTTACTTGGTAAAAGTGTAAGTGCCACCGATCTATTAGCCATCATTCATAGTGACACAAGTGGGCCCATATCTAGCTAGGTAGAGGTGGATATGAATACTTCGTAACCTTTATGGATGTGGCATCGCATTATGGTTATGTGTTTCTTTTGAAACACGGATCGGAAACTTTTGATGAATTCAAAGAGTTTCGACACGAAGTAGAAAAAAAACAGATCGGCTAAAGTATTAAACACCATGATTGGACCATGATGAAAATACTTAAGCAATAAGTTTCTCAAATACTTGAAAGAGTATAGTATTCTTTCAATGAGGACTCCTCTCGGAACACGTCAATCTGACGGTGTGTCCGAACAGAGAAACCGAATCTTGTTGGACATGATAAGGTTAATCATGAGTCGCTCTGAGCTACCATTTCCTACTGGGATAAGCTTTAAACAGTGCATAATTTATTTTGAATAATGTTCCATAAAAATCTGTTAGACAGACTTCATATTAGATATGAACAGGAAAGAAACTTGGTTTTCTCATTCCTGAAGATTTGGGAATGCTGGGCATATGTTTGGATGATACCAAACTAGAACCCAAATCGGATAAGTGCCTAAGTTGTGGGTTATCCTAGGGAAACCAAAGTATAGTACTTATACAACTCACTAGGGAACAATGTAATTATTGCTCGCCATGCGGTTTTCCTAAGAGGAATACCTATATGCAGTGGTAAGTGGGAGGAAAGTAAAACTCGATGAAAATTAGAATGATATTATTCTAGGCACCGATTCCTTAATGGAACACAAATAGTTCATCAAGGATGAAACTATACCAATAATCTTCGAATACACAAGAACCGCGTAGGTCGGAGAGAGTCAGAAAACAACCTGGGGTATTGGTTTCTGATCTCACCTTATGAAGATGTCAATCTTAATGAGGAATACGAACTGACTACGTATGAGGAAATGATACAAGGTATCGACTCCCTATTATGGCAAAGTGCCATGAAGTCCGAAATGGATTCCATGTATACCAACTATGTTTGGACACTAGTTATTGTACCGCAAGGCATTGTGCCTATTGGTACCATATAAGTCTTCAAGGAAGACATACATGGAAGGCAACATACAACGTAATAAGCTGGGCTTGTAGCGAAAAGGTATCTTTATCAACATTGTGTCGATTACAACGAAACCTTTTACTCGTTGCCGTGGTTAAATCCATTTGGATAATGTTTGCTGATGCTGCATGTTTCATTTATGAAATATGGAAGCTGAACGTCAAAATCGCTTTCTTTAAACGGAAACCTTTTTGGAGGATGTTTATAACATCCTGACGGTTTTGTCGTACCAAAACGAGTAAACAAGATTTGCGAGTTAATTCGATCCATGTATGGATTGAAGCAAACATTGCGTTCTTGGAATTATCATTTTGATGTAATCATAATGGTATATGATTTAATTCAAAAAGAAAATGATTCTTATGTATATAAGAGGGTTAGTGGGAGCGCACTGACAGTAAATGTCCTAAAAATGATTATATGTCATTTCTTGGAAATGATATTCCCATAATACAATCGGTGAAAGCTTGGATTTCAAGAAAATTCTCTGTAGAATTCTTTGGAGAGACAACCTTTATTCTAGGAATAAGGATCTACTGTGATAGATCTAAAAGTTGTTCGCACTCTCCGAGTACTAGTACATTGAAAAATGTATGCGACCTAGTGTCTCATGTGCTTTGAGCACATGGAGTCACAATCAGGCCAATCCAAGTGATAGTCACTGGATTGATGTTAAGAACATCCTTGAGTATCTTAGATGATCTAAGGATGCTTTCTTTTACTATGGAGAATGAGAACTTAAAGTGACTGGGTTCGCTGCTGCAACTTTCCTAACCGATGAAAATGACTATTAGTCGTAATAACGGTACTATAAAGTTTGAATAACGGAACAGTGAGCTGAAAATCTTCCATGCAAGATACTGTTACCGAATAAACAACAATAGAAGTCATTTGGATCATAATAATCCTAATCAGATTAGGAGTTGTTCTGTTAGCAGCTGAGCTAGGATACAACATAGGCTAAAGAATTAATGGTCTCTTCAAAGATCCAGATATATACTTCAATATTCATCTGATTCGTTCGGATCATACATCGTGGCGATGTGATGATCGTATAAATCGCATCAGATGATTATCATGCAAATCCACTGACGAAAGCATTTTCTCAGCAGAAGTTTGAGCGAACCGTACATAGTTCGGGTGTCAGATACTTGAGTGATTGGCTATAGGCCAAGTGGGAGATTGTTGGACAATTATGGCCCATAGCATCACTATTTGTACAGATCATGGTGTTGTTGTACAAATTAACTATATGACAAAGGAAATTGCCCTTTTTGTTGGTTCTAGATTAGGTCCCAAGATCATGAAATCAAGCAATGAAACAAGTGAATACAGATCAAATGAGGTGCGGAATATACTCACATTGACCGGATCTTGCGACGCGAAGAACAAACCATTTCTTTCTCCTTGTTGAAGCTCGGCAGTGGCCTCCTTAAACTACTGTGGTGCTCGGTTTTGGGCAGTGAAACTCCTCCAAGATCCGGCCATTGGAGACTCCATGGAAGCTCCAAGCTTCAAGCTCCAAAAATGATTCAAAGCTCAAGAGTTCACTGCCCTATCACCTTAGGAAGACTCAAGGTGTGTGCTAGCACTTGTCTTCTTCCTTGCTTCTTCTCTTGATTCGGTCAAACCAGAAAAATGGAGAAGAAAATGGCTCAAAACCATGAAGGAGAAGAGGAGAGAGGAGGGAAAAAAATTAGGTTTCCTTGAAACCGTATACCAAGAGAGAGAGAGAGAAAAATAAAAAGTGTAAAATGCTTTTATAATTTCCCAAATTAATAAAGCATTTACCATTTTTAAATTTCAAAAAG
Organism: Zanthoxylum bungeanum; assembly: GCA_019454045.1. Classification (NCBI taxonomy): domain Eukaryota; kingdom Viridiplantae; phylum Streptophyta; class Magnoliopsida; order Sapindales; family Rutaceae; genus Zanthoxylum; species Zanthoxylum bungeanum. The sequence continues at coordinate 62,383 of SKCR01048427.1, forward strand.
CAAAAGTCAAAAAAGCAAAAGCAATTAATGCTTTTCAACTACCACATCAATCACTAAAATCAAGTGACAACTTGTCACATCACTCAAAGTGACATTTGATTTGACGCTTGATGTGACTAATGATTTGACGCTTGATTTGACTTGCGTGCCGCACTCAAATTCGAAATGCGAATGCGCTCGCAAATAATCCCGGGCTCGGGTTCGCTAATTCCAAATTAACAAATTTTCCGTCGCGACGTAATTAAATGATTACACCTAGCGAAATCACTATTCACATCGCTACCCGAATTAAAATATAATTTTAATTCCGCGTCGAAATCCAATTTCGAATAATATATCAAATATATTATTTTATCGATTAATTCCAAATTAACCGTTCTCTCTCTTTAATTAATATTTTATCCCAGATAAAATATCTCTGTAATTAATCACAGAATAATTTTTATTCTCTTCTAATTAATCCCAGATTAATTAAAGTGCGAGTCATACATCATCGGTGAATCTTCGGGGAGCGACCCATGAGATCCCCGGATATGTTGGCAGTAAATACGGTCGTCTGACTATCTGAACACGTAAGTACCTCGTACTACGTTTGTACCGATTTACAAGACAAGGTTGGCTTCTAGTAAAGCGCCATGCCTACCCAATTCTCCAGAAATATCCTTATAGGCATATGTGATCTATATCAAGCGTAGTATACCGTAGTATAGTGTATGTCGATCCAGTATCGGATGTTCAAGTGCTAGGCCTAGGGCAGGAATTGTGTCTGCCCCGTACGAAGCACATATCGGATGTCTGGCAACTAGTCTCTATAATCGGATATACATGACCTAGTCATAATATCCAGATAGCTCGAGCATTTAAGAGAACGAGTTCCGTATCCTATGTGACCATCATCTCCATATGACTGGAGTGATACTTCCGTCTTAACATCACACCCAACACACTACGATTCTCAATATACCCAGCATTGGCGTACACAAAACCTGTTAAAGCCCTGGATGACCTCAACCAAAGTATATTGATTGTCGCAAGTATTAGGTTAAGACCAAATACACCTACCAATGGGATTCCGCGGGGGTCTATCCAGAGCGAAGCTGTTTCCCGTACCATCGGTAAAACACAACCTCCTATTGCACTTGCATGAGTATCCTATACCCAAATAAATGAGAACTATGTCGTTGTGCCCTCACAAACGCGCACAAGTGTAATACTAGTCTTTTACGTATTTATCGATGTCCAATCTCGATAATACTCTGGCTATGGATATTTAATGATTTATCCTTCGTGGACTGATACTGTCTGATATCATTCTCAGTCCATGAACAAATCACAGGGACCTCCTATCATTTATATATCTAGGTGATCTAATCACAAATGACAAGAGTGCAATCTCCTTTGTCACATAGTTAATTTGTACAACAATACCGTGATCTGTACAAATAGTGACGCTATGGGTCATAATTGTCCAACACTTTTATCATTTGTAATTGGATTACCAAGATGTATAAATGATAGAAGGTCCATATGATTAGTTCCGGATTGAGATGATATGAGACAGTATCAATCCATAAAGGTTTAATCATTAAATATCCCTAGTCGTAGTATTATCGAGATTGGACATCGATAATGCAGAATAGACTAGTATTACACTTGTACGCGTTGTGGGAGCATAACAGCATAGTTCTCATATATTTGAGTATAGGATACTCATGCAAGTGTAATAGGAGGTTGTGTTTACCGATGGTACGGAAACAGCTTCGCTCTGGATAGACCTCTCGGAATTCCATTGGTAGTATGACTATGTGTCTATGGCAGTCCGAATCAGGGTAGGTGTATTTGGTCTTAACCTAAGACTTGCACCGCTAATACTTGCGACAATCAATATACTTTGGTTTTGGTCGTCCGGGGCTTTAACAGGTTCTGTTAAAGCCTCTTCTGGGTATATGGAGAATCGTAGTGTATTGGGTGTGATGTCGAGATGGAAGTATCACTCTAGTCATAGTGGAGATGATGATCACGTAGGATAAGGAACTGGTGCTCTTATATGCTGCAGCTATCGAGATATTATGACTAGGTCATGTTTATCCGATTATAGAGACTAGTTACCAGAGATCTGATATGTGCTTCCTACGGGGCAGACACGATTCCACCCCCAGGCCTAGCACGTGACATCCGATATTGGATCGTAATACGCAATACTACGTATATTACGCCTGATATAGATCACATATTCCAGTAATAATATTTATGGAGAATTGGGTAGGCACGGTGCTTTGCTAGAAGCCAACCATGTCTTGTAAATTGGTAATAATGTAGTACTAGGTACTTACGTGTTCGGATAGTTCGACAACCGGATTTACTGCCAACATATCCAGGGATCTCATGGGTCGCTTACTGAAGATTCACCGATGACGTATGACTCACACTTTATTAATCTGGGATTAATTGTAAGAGTGAGAAAATTAATTTGGGATTAATTACAGAGATATTTTATCTGGGATAAAATATTAGTTAAAGAAGAGAGAACGATTAATTTGGAATTAATCGATAAAATAATATATTCGATATATTATACGAAATTGGATTTCGACGCGGAATTAAAATTAGATTTTAATTCGTGCGAACGAGTTAATTTAGAATTAATTCATTAGCGACGTGAATAGTAATTTTATTAGGCAAAATTATTTAATTGAATTTGATTTAATTACGTCGGAACGGAAAATTCGTTAATTCGGAATTAGCGAACCCGAGCCCGGGAGTGTTTGCGGGCGCACTCGCATTTCGAATTCAAGTGCGGCCCACAAGTCACATCAAGCGTCAAATCACTAGTCAATCGATTGATGTGATGTCTAGTCACTATGAGTGATGTGACAACTTGTCATTTGTGATTGATGGTGGTAGTTGGATGGCTTTAATGCCTTTGACTTTTTGAAAGCAAAAAATGGGTATTAGCTTTTGGAAATCTAATACTCAAAACAACCAACACATTTTCTCTCCACTCACGCTCTTCTCTCTCTCTGCTTAGGCCATTTTTCTTCTTCTTTTTCACTGCAAATTGTTGTGAGCCAAGGAGAAGCTTATGTGATTTTTGTTGCAAAAATTACCGAGTGCTAGCATACATTCGGGGTCTTGCGAAGGTGATAGGGAAACTCACCCGTAGGCATGGAATGCACACCAAGCTTGGAGCTTGGAGATGACCGAAAATGTAGCACAAAGAGGAGCCTTTGCCGTGAGCATCATGGACCAAAAGCTTGAAGATTTTTGTTGTTCCTCGCATCGCCATATCCTATCAATGTAAGTATGATTCCGCCATTCTTCATTGTTGTATTTCACACATGTTTCTTTCTTGAAATCGATCTTGGGACTTAATAGAAACCCAACATAAACACCATAAAAGAGTTACAAGAACAATGAAATAACAAATGGCCAAACAATATTAGTAATGTTTAATATAGTGACAACAGTAAGCAGAGTAGTAAACATGCATTTTAGAAGTGATGTGACAGTAATGAAATGGCCATCCTCCTAATGGTACGTGAAGTTGTATCCCGTGCAAATACCATCCATTCAAAATCAGCTATAGAATCTATATATGGGTTTCCATCCTATATACCAAGGGAGATCATACGACTGGATATATGGGTCTCGGAAATGTCCTGTCAGATATGTCATGGGTCCGGCTGGACATATTTCACGGATCAGAATCAACAAAAGAATTGATATAACAACTGAACATGCAAGAATATAAAAAATAAATAAAATAGCTAAATACTAATAAGGTAACAAAACAGATATAAAAGCAGGTGAAACAATAATGAAAGAGACATTAACACATGCATATAACAAAATATAAGGTGCATATCCTCCTTGACTGGCTTCAGAGAAGCCTGGCCGGATATATTAATTATATACTGGATATGTGTGTAGTGATGTGCATGATCGGTAATATGTGTTTCTTTTTCGTCCGAATATACTACGTAAAATCAGATAAACAAAATAGATTATGAGATTGAGAATAAGGGTGCCCTCAGGTTGTACCTTTGTGTATCGTCTGGCTCAGAAAACATTTGAAGACCCAGATGTTGCTTAGATTCTTGCTAAAAAGGGAAAATTCCAGGGATTCGGGTATAGCTTCAAGTATTTCAAGGTTATTTTTTGGATTCCAGCCTTCTTTTGTAAAGGAGGAAGCCCCTTTTTATAGTATCAAGATATAGGCTGAAAATGGGAAGACATGAGCTGAAAATAAAAGGGGAGTGTGGGTATTGCATTTTATTTGGCTCGATGATGAGTCTCTTGTAAGGGCACTGTATGAAAGTTAATGAAGGTTGTGAGGAATAATACTAGAGATAAACTATCTACATCTGGACTGATATAAACCCTAAGTTTGGCCAGACATAACCATCACCTCTGGCCGGATACACCTCCATATATGGCCGGACATGCGTCGCATTTCCAGTTTTACAGAAAGACTCAATCTTTTTACTTCTTAGCCAACTCCATAAACCCAGATCATTTCCATCTTAAAACACTTTCCAATTATCTTCCTTTCTATATTAACACATTCCATAACTACCAATTATCTTATTAATAATTTCCTTATTAAAGAGATTGTTTCCTCATTTATTTCAAAACCATCACTATAAAAGAAAAACTTTACACAAACCAAATGGACTTTTCGGATTCGAATTCTGAAGCTTTTAACTGATACACAAGCCAAAAATCAGTGAAACGCACACACAGAGCAATACAAAGACCAAAAAATCTCTTAAATCTCTTTACGGTACAAAAGCTAACAACCAACCCAGACTATCAAATGTGTTCTTGGAGCCGAGATACACCTAAGGTAAGACTTGAGGGCCCTTAAATCTTATTTTCGTAAGTACTGTTTTCACACAGTATCTCCCGCCGGACCTACAGCATGTCCAGTCGGACATATATAAGTCATAAATTGACTCCGGCCGTATATAAGGCTACATCTGACAGAATGCTTTCCCATGGTATATAGGGTAGAAACCCGGACGTAAATTTATAGCCGAATCCAAATGGACGGTAGTGCGGTCTATACTTGGGATACAACTCCACGTACCAAGGGAAGAATAACATTCTTCTTTCCCTTATCTACATATATCTTTTTTTTATTATTATTTAACATGATACTGCTTGTTTATTGCTTTTTCATGTTATTTATATTTTCTCATTATTGCATACGCTTTATGATTCTGGATTGCTGGTATCTCCGGCCAGACTTCCAGTAAGTCTGGAAGATATAAGTAATTGAATATGTTTCCGGCTGAACATGACTATGTTCGGCCGATTCTAGTTAATTTCATTATTATCACTGTGTTTGTTGCCTTTATTCCATGATTGTGTTTTAAATAGCTTTGCATGATACTTTCATTAAGATGTGGTGATATCTCTCTTCAAATCTTGATACTATACTGGCATAAGAAATGGACCATTTCGAACCAAAATAAATTTAAGTTCGACCTTGCGAGGGGTGTAGTGCGGCCTTAAATCATTCCTAATGCCTTATACTGGGTGGCAACTACTTAATTCTATGATTAGTTCACTGTGGGCTAATTGTACTCTCTAAGAGCTACAAGCTCAACGGTGTTTTAGTCGCTAACGTCATAGGCATAGTGAGAAGTCCTACTTCACTCCTACATGGATACAAGATCCATTCTTATTCTCCAGTGATTGCCAATCTTCAATGTCAATTACAGCTCGATACATATCCGGCCAGGAATATATTTTGGATATACATTCAGCCAGACAAAATTATGCTCGTAATTCTAGTAACTGAAGATTTGCATAGTCACTGACAACACGGTACAGCTGGATACATTTCTGGCAGGACATATATTTTGGATTATATGTCCAACTGGACATGAATTTTGAATTTCACGTCTGGCTGGACATCATTCAGATTCGTGATTCCAGGGATTGACAATCACTAAACTCACTGACAATTGTACCATGGCTAGCCGGATCTAGAGTTTTCAGGGTATATCTGATCGGGTTTTTTATTTTAAGAAATGGTAGACCGGACATAAGTGATGTTTGGCTGCATTTCTTGATTTCCTTTGAGTTCATTTCCCTTCCAGCATTCATCTTTGAAACTTTCTAAACCTTTAGGAGGTGTCCCTATGAGAGACTCATCATTGGGCTATGCGTAAAAATACAATATCTACAGAAGCTTTACTCATATATTTCATCTCAAAGTCATATGATAACCATCATATGATGCATTTTTTAAACTCCTAGTCGTTTCTTACTATAAGTATATCATCCATATACAAATATGAGATATGAAACTGATGAGCGGAAAATATATCAATATTTACCGCCTCTTTTACTTAATATTTTGTTTAGTTTCTTGGGTTTGATGAACATTTTGATGTTTTTAGTTTATTTTACAGATAAAATAATATTGGGACTCAATGAAATCATTTAGAATGAAATGTGGGTCAAATAAGGGCAAACATTGGACTTGACATATTAATTTTGGAGATTGGAAACTTGAAAGGGCGTTCTAACGAAGTGCAGTTTCGGAAATTCCAGTTTTGCGCAACTGTCATATTTTGGGCATAACTTCTTATTCCAATATCAGATTGAGCTGATTCAGGTTCCAGATTAAAGAAGACTCAAATATATATAACTTTGAAGAACAAAATAATTTCAAATTCTGAAGATTTCATGACCGAAATTGATGAAACATCCGTAAGTATGTTATGTGTAATTATTAAAGTCATTTTTGAAGCAAAAAAATAAATAAATATATATATATATAAAAACAGTCAAGCTCCCACCAAACATGATAGAAATTAATAATGGATTTGGTGGAGCAATTAGTGGAGCAATTAATAATGGATTTGGTGGATGATTTGATGGAGGCAAAATTTTGCCTATAAATACCAGGTCATTTCATTTGTAAATTCATACTTTTTTCTTTGAAATTCCTTAAGAATAACATAGAAGATTGTATCTTGTTTATTTATTTACAGCTTTCGGTAATTAATTTCCACTTTCACACTTTCTTTTCTTTACTTTTCAGTTTTTACTTTTCAAACAATGAGAAGGTAACTCCCCCTTGATGGGTAAAAGGTAAAGCTTTTATTATTGCTATTTAGATTAATCTCCCCTAATTATAATATAATAACTATTTAAAATCTGACTTAACGAGGTTACCGCCATATTGGTCGGTTGGTAACTAATTATAAATTGGTTTTAACCTAACTAAGCATGGATACCGCCTGGTTGGTTGGTTGGTAATTAATTATTAATTTGACTTAATCAGGATACCGCCTATATGGCTGGTTGGTAATTATCACGCAAAGTTAATATATTATATTAAGGGAGATATCTAAAATAGTAGTAATAAAAGTGGATCATTTTACCTCAGCATTTTCTTTATTGTATATTTACTTTATTTACTTTTAGCAATTTACTTTTCAGCAATTTACTTTCAGCAATTTACTTTTCAGGAATTTACTTTTCACCAATTTACTTTTACTTTATTTACTTTCAGCAATTTACTTTTCAGCAATTTACTTTAAGCAATTTACTTTTCAGCAATTTACTTTTCAGCAATTTACTTTCCAGTATTTACTTTATGTCTTTTCTTTTATTTAAGTTTCTACTCCCATAAATATGTGTCATAACAAAGCCAGTTATCTGGGGTTGTTATGAAGTCCAATATCACCGGTTTAGAAGGGGTTAAATTACGGTTTGGGTAATATAAAGTTTATTTATTGAGCCTTAGTCTTAATGGAAAATGGATTTTAGGTTTAAGACCTTAGACTTAATAGCCCACGATCTTCCTTGAGGATAATAACCCTTTAATAGATTTCGTTACAGGATATGAATATACCTGTCGGGGGGGTAGCCATAATTGGAACTTAATCTTAATGAATTCAGATAACTTGGTTAACATAGAAATATGATTAATTGGGTTATACTGGGTATTTGTATTTGACCATCGGAAGAGGCTTTTACATAATTTCGTGTTCCATGTTAATAAACCAATATATTACACAAATGTAAAATAACCACTTCATCTTTTAAAAAGATATTGGAAGGATTCACAACCCTGGATAGTCTTATAAATTTGAATTTTCTTCAATCTACTTTCAAGCAATTTTATTTACTTGTTTTAAGTTTTAAATTCACCACCCAATCAAACAATCAATCCATTAGATACTTGTAAACATTTAACTTCATAAATTGATAACAAAAGGTTTTAAGTCCTCGTGGGATCGATACTTTTTATACTACTTGAACTATACGTGCGCTTGCGTTATACGCGTGTGATTACGCCGGTCACATTTTTGGCGCCGTTGTCTGGGACTTATTTATCTTTCACTATTAGTTTTGGGGTTAGATACCTTTACTTGTATCTAATTTTCTTATTACTTATTTTTTTTCTTGTGTTTCAGGTTCTCAAACACTACATGAGACGAAAAAGAAGCTTTGAAGTTCGACCACTTGAGCCAGAAATTGAAAGAACCATCAGACAGTTGAGAAGGGAAAAGCAAGAAGGCCAAGAAGCAATCATCAACATGGAACCTGAACCTTTGGAGGTTGCACCTCCAATTCCCATTCGAGACAGAACCATTCCGGTGGTTGACAGCTTCATTTCCTGTATTGTACTTCCTCCCTTACCAGCAAATGCATGTGACATCAAAACATACATTCAGATGATACAGCAGTCAGTTCAGTTTGAGGGGAATGTAACTGAAGATCCTAATGTCCATATCAGCAACTTCCTGGAAGTTTGCGGCACTTTCAACTACAACCGAGCAGCTGAAAAAGCCATGAGACTGCGAGTTTTTCCATATTCCTTAAAAGACATAGCCAAAGCTTGGCTACATTCACTACCAGCAGGTTCCATCACAACTTGGAACACTCTAGCCACCAAATTCCTTACAAAGTACTTTATACCAGCCAGAACTGCAAAGTTGAGGAATGACATCACATCCTTTGTGCAACAAGATTCAGAATCCCTTTGCGAAGCTTGGGAAAGGTTCAAGGATTTACTCCGGAAATGTCCTCACCATGAGATTGCAAAATAGCTACAAGTTCAAACCTTCTACAATGGACTTTCTGGAATAATGAGAACCACAATTGATGCTGCTGCTGGAGGAGCTTTGATGGCAAAAGGAGAAGATCAAGCCTGGGGCCTAATTGAAGAAATGGCTAACAATAATTCATTGTGGCCAACAGAAAGGAGCTTGATCCAACGAATTGCTGGAATTTATGAAGTTGGAGCCCACACAGCAGTGAATGCCAAGCTGGATGAGATATGTAAATTCATGGAAACTCTCAGCATGCAAGTTAATATTGGATCCACAAGTTCACCATATGGAGTAACACCAGAGCCAAACCAATATAAAGAGACGGTGAATTATGTCAACAATTTCAACAGACAGGGGAACAATCCATATTCCAACACCTACGACCCAGGGTGGAGGAATCATCCCAATTTCACATAGAGCAACAATTCAGGGCAAATGAACAACCCACCACCTGGATTCCAACAGCAGAACAAAGGCCAGGAGTATGACAAAGAAACAGGAATAACAGAAGTGCTGACCCAGTTTAAAAAGATAGAAGAAAAACACGACTCTCGAGCAGCTAGGTATGATGCTTTGTTTCAATCCCAAGCAGCATTAATTCAAAGTCAATCTGCTTCTATTAAAGCACTGTAGAATCAAATTAGACAACTAGCGAATGCTCAGAGTTACAGACCGCCAGGAAATCTTCTTAGCAACACAGAACCAAATCCATGGAACATGGGGAAGGAGCAATGTCATGCCGTCATTTTAAAAAAGTGGTACTGAAATCAATAAAGATGTTAGAATCAAGGCAACTGCTGAGGAAGTTCCAAAAGAAAGCAGTGAAGCAGTTCCACAGATGGAGAAAAAAGAAGCAAAGGAAAAAGATCAAGAAAAGATCATTCTACCTCCACCTTTTCCACAACGTCTTCAGAAGAATAAACTAGACAAGCAGTTTTCTCGATTCCTGGAGATCTTCAAAAAGCTGCATATCAACATTCCATTTGCAGAAGCGTTGGAACAAATGCCCAGCCATGTCAAATTCATGAAAGACATTCTTTCACGAAAATGGAGATTGGGAGATTACGAGACAGTAGCATTATCTGAAGAATGCAGTGCCATCATTTAGAGGAAGCTTCCCCCAAAGTTGAAAGATCCTGGCAGTTTCACTATTCCTTGCACCATAGGAGAACATGACTTCGGTAAGGCTTTGTGTGATTTAGGTGCAAGTGTTAACTTGATGCCTTTTTCTATTTACAGGAAACTGCAGATTGGAGAAACAATGCCCACCTCAGTCTCTCTACAACTTGCTGATAGAACGCTCGTATTTCCGAGAGGTGTAGTTGAAGATGTGCTGGTCAAAGTTGACAAATTCATTTTCCCAGCAGATTTTATTGTCCTTGATATGGAGGAAGAAGAAGATGTGTCGATCATCCTCGGGAGACCATTCTTGGCTACAGGTCGAATCATAATTGATGTACAAAAAGAAGAACTAACCATGAGGGTACAGGACCAAGAAGTAACATTCAATATTTTTAAAGCCATGAATTTCCCAAATGACGAGAATGAGGAATGTTTCAGACTTGATGTGATAAATAGTACCATCCAGACCTCCAATGTAATGCAAAGTTCTACTGAAAAAATTAAAGGATGTCAATTGCCTGTGGAGCCTGAAGATAAAATGTACTGCGCACTGAAGAAGCCAATTCTTGCACTATAAGCAACAGAAGAGAAACAGTTCCACCAGCTCAACGAATTGGAGGAATTTCACATTCAGCCTTTTGAGAATGCTAAATTATACAAAGAAAAGGCCAGAAATAAACATGATGAGAAGTCAGTGCACATACAACTAGAACCAGGGCAGAAAGTACTGTTAAACAAATCAAGGTTGAAACTCTTCCCATGGAAGCCAAAATCTGGTGGTCAGGTCCAATCTTAATCACCAAGGTTTTACCAGATAGAGCCGTTGAGTTACATGATCCCGACTCTAACAAAACATTAAAGGTTAAAAACAAGTGTGTCAAACACTACTAGGGAGAATCATTTGAGCGACAAAAAGAAAGTGTCACACTTTCAGATCCAGCCTAACGTTCGGGCACTCATGTCTAGGTGACGACTTTAAAATTAGCGCTAGCTGAGAGGCAACCCATGCAATTTGTGTTTATATTCAGATTTGGTGTGTTTGATTTTTGTGTGTTTAGTTTTTGCAGGTTAAGTCATTTCAAGATGGAAGACGCTCTCGCAAATCTTCACAAGCAATTTCCTTCTCTCCCTCAAAATATTTTGATGAAAGTCTACAAAGCTTGCATGGAATGGATGAGACTGCTGATGATCAAAGGTATTCCTACTGATATTCGTTGGATTATTGAAGCACGGGTCCGATTGGCAGGTGAGTCCTCTGACTCTTTTATTTCACATCTGTCTGGTTTAGGAAGAATCACATATGCTAAAAAGAGAATAGCCAAAAGAATGTGTGTTTGTTATAAATGTGCTCGTATGTTTTATGATACTCGTTGTCGATCATTAGGAATGGTGTCTGATAACCGCGAAGATAAGATTAATTTTATTAGGGATGGCTTGAGTAAGGAGTCTTTGGATGACATATCTAAAACTCTTGAGACGCATCCTAGTGGATATGTGTATCACGAAATTCGCATGTTATATGCACAATTCCGAAAAGAAAGACAACAGTTAAGTCTCGGGAATCTGACTCTAAAAGACCATGTTTGCCAATTTATAAGAAAATTGGATAGGATGCTTGTCCTTGACGCATAGACGTCATTCAAGCCGTTACATTATTGTAAATATTATATCTCTTTGTCTTTTCCTAATAATTGTGATTTGTTTTGTTATTTTCTCCGACAGGATCCAGGCTACTTTTGACCTTTCACGATTTACTATTTTGCTACTAATCGTCATTTGGAAGATACTTGTGCTATAATTACTCACCCTTTTCAGGTTCTATAAATTCAACTCATCATTTCACCTTTGAAGGCATGCAGGTAAAAATGGAAGCTACTTCAAGAAGACGGGTTGAAAACATCTGTGTGTTTTGTGGTACCAGTGTTGGTGTTAAACCATAATACGTAACAACAGCACATGAATTGGGTCGAGTCATTACTGCAAGGAATATGCACTTATTTTATGGGGGTGGCAATCTTGGACTAATGGGGATCGTTTCAAAGGCTGTACAGGATGGAGGCAGTCAAGTCTTGGGAATCATCCCAAAACCCTTGGCTGGGGCGAATCTTATTGGATCATCAAATGGTGAGGAACTAATCGTGCCAGATATGTCTGAACGACTGGTAGAGATGATTAATCGTGCTGATGCTTTTATTGCTTTGCCAGAAGGCTTGGGCACGATGGAGGAAATTTTTCAGTACTATCTTGGGCAAACTTGAACATACACCAAAAACCGCTTGGACTGTACAATGTTGATGGATTTTATGATTTTCTTTGTGTGTTTATTGATGATGCCCGGAGAAATGGGTTCTTGTCAAAGCCTGTAAAAGAACTCATCTTTACTGCCAGAACTGCCCCAGATTTAATTGACCAAATCTTAGCCTTTAAACCTCAAATTGACACCATTATTTCCAAGATAAACTGGTCCGATAATGATCGTGGTAAGAGGCATCGGATAAATCTGGATCTTAACCTTTAACTTTTCATTTAAATGTAGAATTTCAGCTAACCATGTACAATTTTCTAAACTCTTCTTCTACTGTTTAAGACATTGGGGACAATGTCTCATTTAGGTTTGGGGGAGGAGAATAGTTAAATTGTATCTTGTTTTTATTGTTTTATTTTTAGTCAAAAATTTTCGAAAAAGCCAAAAAAAATGTAAAATTTTACAAAAACCAAAAAAATATTTTGTATTTTTGTGTTTTTATTTGATTAATCAGGTGAAATTGGTGTGAGATAACTGTGTAAGGAATTTCCATTCCTGAGATGTATCCCAATCTATTTCGGAACAAGTTAATTTTTATTTATTTCCTTTTAAATTATTTAATTTGTGAATTCTCCATAAAACTAACTAAAATGGATCTTCATATGCTCAGTTGACAGATATTATCAATATGCATGGTAACATACGGACATGAGATGTAATTAAAAAGTTTGTAATATGCAGTGCTCTAGTTTAATTGGAGGAAGCACCTAAAAAAAGCGATGTGATATAAAAAAAAAAAAGAAAAAAAGAAAAAAAAACGTCCTAGATCCGAGTTATTAAGTCTGTAAGGGTGTTTTAACACCTAGTGCCCTAAAACAAACTGGTTTGGGAGTCACTGACCCAAAGCTCGTTACATGGATTGAAGATGTTTCCATATATATATATATATCTGAAGTTTGAGTAATTAAGTCTGTAGGGGTGTCTTAACACCTGGTGCCCTAAAGCCAACTGGTTTGGGAGCCATCGGCCCAAAGCTCGTTATATAGATGAAAGATATTGTATATAAATAAATAAATCAATCAAAAAAAAAAGAAAAAAAAATCAGAAAATCAGAAAAAAAAATATTCATTTGCTAAAAAAGGTGTGAATTCTGATAAAACTTTAGGACAAAAATATTACTTTCTTCTCAACTGAACTTGTGACTATTGTGGGAAAAAATGAGTTGATTAATATTTTGTTGGCTGTGTATATGAAGAATGGTAAAAAATAATCGGAAAATTCACGTATTCGGTAATTTAGAAAGAAATAAAACAACTATTAACTTGGATAAGAAGTTTCACCTGTTTAGTCACTAACTTCTTTATTCTCTTTTCTCTTTTCTCTTGTCTTTTTTTTTGTGCATTAGTTTTACTATCTTTTTACTTTTATCAAACGTTTGTGGGTATCGTTGCTGTAAGCCCTCACGAGACTACAACTCGTCCACTATGGACACCTAGGGGTTTAAAGGCTTGTTGCATACGCTAAATGCAACCGTGATCCCTACGAAAGTGGCTTAGTTTAATTTTAATTGTTTCTTGTATTTTATTTTGTTGTTTTGCTCGAGGACTAGAAAAATTTTAGGTTTGGGGTGTGATGAGCGGAAAATATATCAATATTTATCGCCCATTTTACTTAATATTTTGTTTAGTTTCTCGGGTTTGATGAACATTTTGATGTGTTTTAGTTTATTTTATAGATAAAACAATATTGGGACTCAATGAAATCATTTCGGATGAAATATGGGTCAAATAAGGGTAAAAATTGGACTTGACATATTAATTTTGGAGATTGGAAACTTGAAAGGGCGTTCTAACGAAGTACAGTTTTGGAAATTCCAATTTTGTGCAACTGTCTTATTTTGGGCATAACGTTTTATTCCAATATCATATTGAGCTGATTCAGGTTCCAGATTAAAGAAGACTCAAAGATATATAACTTTGAAGAACAAAATAATTTCAAATTCTGAAGATTTCATGACCGAAAATTATGAAACATCTAGAAGTGTGTTATGTGTAATTATTAAAGTCATTTCAAAGCAAAAAAATAAATAAATAAATAAATAAAAATAGTCAAGATCCCACCAAACATGATAGAAATTAATAATGGATTTGGTGGAGCAATTAGTGGAGCAATTAATAATGTATTTGGTGGATGATTTGATGGAGGCAAAATTTTGCCTATAAATACCAAACCATTTCATTTGTAAATTCATACTTTCTTCTTTGAAATTCCTTAAGAATAACTAAGAAGATTGTATCTTATGTATTTATTTACAGCTTTCAGTAATTAATTTCCACTTTCGCACTTTCTTTTCTTTACTTTTCAGTTTTTTCTTTCCGCAATTTACTTTTACGCACAGTACTTTCCTTTCTTTAATTTTCAGTTTTTACTTTTCAAGTAATGAGGAGGTAACTCCCCCTTGCTGAGGTAAAAGGTAAAGCTTTTATTATTGCTATTTAGATTAATCTCCCTAATAAAATAACTATTTAAAATATGATTTAACGAGGATACCGCCATATTGGTCGGTTGGTAATTAATTATAAATTGGTTTTAACCTGACTAAGCATGGATACCGTCTGGTTGGTCGGTTGGTAATTAATTATTAATTTGACTTAATCAGGATACCGCCTATATGGCTGGTTGGTAATTATCACGCAAAGTTAATATATTATATTAATGGAGATATCTAAAATAGTAGTAATAAAAGTGGATCATATTACCTCAACATTTTCTTTATTGCACTTTTACTTTATTTAGTTTCAGCAATTTACTTTCAGCAATTTACTTTCAGCAATTTACTTTTCACCAATTTACTTTTACTTTATTTACTTTCAGCAATTTACTTTCCTGCATATACTTTATGTCTTTTCTTTTATTTAAGTTTCTACTACCTATAAATATGAGTCGTAACTAAGCCAGTTATCTGGGGTTGTGATGAAGTCCAATATCACCGGTTTACAATGGGTTAAATTACGGTTTGGGTAATATAAAGGTTTATTTATTGAGCCTTAGTCTTAATGCATCTTGTTAACTGGGCATTAATAAGAATGATTCGGTATACTTAAAATGAACTTGGAAAAAGGATTTTAGGTTTAAGACCTTAGACTTAATAGCCCACGATCTTCCTTGAGGATAGATAACCCTTTAATAGATTTTCTTACAGGATAGGAATATACCTGTCGGGCGGGGGTAGCCATAATTGGAACTTAATCTTAATGAATTCAGCTAACTTGGTTAACATAGGAATATGATTAATTGGGTTATACTGGGTATTTTTATTTGACCATCGGAAGAGGCTTTTACATAATTTCGTGTTCCATGTTAATAAACCAATATATTACAAATGTAAAATAACCACTTCATCTTTTAAAAAGATATTGGAAGGATTCACAACCCTGAATAGTTTTATAAATTTGAAATTTCTTCAATCTATTTTCAAGCAATTTTATTTACTTGTTTTAAGTTTTAAAGTCACCACCCAATCAAACAATCAATCCATTAGATACTTGTAAATATTTAACTTCATAAATTGATAACAAAAGGTTTTAAGTCCTCGTGGGATCGATACTTTTTATACTACTTGAACGATACGTGCGCTTGAGTTATACGCGTGTGATTACGCCGGTCAGAAACTATCTTTATCTCTCTTGGTGTACTCATAATGATCCTCATTGATCATTGCAAAATCATTCAAAATGATTGTATTGTAGAATCATATATACCAATGTCAATATGACTATTTAAGACCATATATAAACTTGAATAGTCTACACACTTTCTCATTTTCATTTTCTTATAGGTTGTTCCGTGTAGATCTCTTCATCGAGTTCTCCATTGAGGAAAAAATAGTCTTTACATCTATTTGGAGTAATTCTAGATCCATACTTGCTAGTATAGCCAAAATTAATCGAATTGAGATAAAACATACAATAGTTGAAAAAGTCTATTCGTAGTGAATTCTTTCATGTTGTATATATCCTTTTGTTACAGGTTTTTCTTTATATCTTTCAATATTTCCATCAACATTATTCTTTATTTTATGAACCCATATGTTCTCAATGGTATTGCATCATTTAGGCAGATCAACCAGTTCATGAACTTATTTAGATTTCATTGGCTCAATTTCTTCTTCCATTACTTTCATTTATTTCTGCTTAATAGGGCACTAAAAAGCCTCTTTTATATATCTTGGCTCTTTATCCTTTTAAGGTAGAATCATGAATGTCTCTCCTTCGATATCAAATAGACTTCAAGAAATGCTTACACAATTACTATGTCATAAATGAAACTCGGATCATATACATTACTTTCAATCGGATCATGTACATTACTCCTACTTGACCGTGTATATTACTCTCACTCGGATCATGTACATTACTCATACTTGGATCATGTACAGGTAAATAATCCTTAATTGGGTAAACTTGAGTGTTCACTAATTAGATAATTCATTTAATTCCGAGTTTCATAAAGAGATAAATCATGACCTATCTCTTACTGTTGAGGAAAATCAATTTCTAAGAACATGATATCTCGTGATTCAAATTCTGTCACACCTTCACTTTATGCTCACCTATAAACACATATCATTTTGATTGTTCATAATATCTTTTAAAGATACTACTTTTTTAGACATAATTTTCCATGTTTGTGATAACGTATATGGACATAGGCTGCACAACCCCAAGGTTTCAAAAAATAAAGATTTGGCTTTCGACCTGTCCATAACTCATATGGTGCAGTGGTAACCAATTTTGAAGGCACAATGTGAAGTACGTATGTGGCAATTAATAATGCATCACCCCAATAGGTTATAAGCAAATGTGTTTGTGTCATCATAGACAAAACCATCGCAAGAATAGTTTTATTTCTTCTTTTCGCAACAAAATTTGATTATGGAGTAGCGGGAATAGTCAACTGACATTCTAGTACTTTTTCATCACATAACTTTCTGAACTAATCAGATAAGTATTCATGACCACTACTAGTCTTAATGCTCTAATTTTTTGGCTAGTTAATTTCTACCAAATTAATAAATCTTGCAAAACAGTCTAATATTTCAGATTTATTAGTAATCAAATAGACATGACTAAATTGCATGAAATCATTTATAAA
Source organism: Zanthoxylum bungeanum (assembly GCA_019454045.1). Lineage (NCBI taxonomy): Eukaryota > Viridiplantae > Streptophyta > Magnoliopsida > Sapindales > Rutaceae > Zanthoxylum > Zanthoxylum bungeanum. The sequence continues at coordinate 79,981 of SKCR01048427.1, forward strand.
TGTGATGAATAGTATGCTCTGTGCCTTAACCTATATTCATTGAACCACAGATATCTGAATGAATTAATTACAATGGAAATTACACTCTGGTTCATTTTTCAAATGGTTTTCTTGTAGTTTTTCCGATCATGCAATGTTCACAAGTAAATAAATCTACCTTGTCAATGTCTTTATGGAAACCATCTTTGGCTAACCTAGTCATTTACTGTTGGTCATTATGGCCAAGTCTACCATGCCACATAATGACATTATTGTCACTATTGATAGATAATATTGTTGGAGTTGGTGCTTGGAACGTCAATCCGAATAATCTATTATATATTTTATTATTTATTAATAAAATAACTATATTTATATTTCAAACCTTATTAATGGTAATGTAATTATGCATTTTAGATAGATGTATAAATATACTAAGAATGACATCGACCTTAAAATATTCTTATAGTAATATTGGACACAAAGTGGTTCAACATTGGGATAGTATTACTGTTATAAATTATTATTAAAGTATATATATTCCTAGCGGTTGGTTTTGGAATACGGTCAAATTCCTATAACCTAGAAGACTAGCACATGTCGTATATTGGAATTGGAGTTCCAATGGTTTAACTTGATATATCATGAGCTTTGGAAGCTCATATAGACGTGTGGGTATTGGTTGGACCGAATACTGAATGACTCATAGGTGATTCCTAATATTTGGAAGTACACACCACTGTCAATAGGAATCTCCTCGAGTCGAGTAACATATGTAATTCTTTGACTATAGAATAGCATTGATTGTGTGTTAGATCCTCCACAATTTGATGCCATGTATGTCAGAAACATTTCATGGTCTGGCTTCTAGATGTTCGTTCGGTGTGGACCAATGCACTCGTTAATCAAGTGTGTATCAAGATAGGATCTTTCGACTTCTATGTGTACCATAAGAGGTTTAGGTATCCATGTGAGTAAGTCACGATTCTTAAAGACTTTGGCCAAAGCCGATCACCTAGGGTGGATCACATTAGTTGTAAAGAATCGTGGACATGTTGACATGAGATGTGCGCCTCAGAAACTTGACGGTGTATTCTATTTTTCCTAAGCACAACTCGGATAGCCTACGACAGAGAAATTGATTAACATATATGATGACTTCGACTTGTATAGTTTAGAAAGGTCGTTCGTGTTCTTCACGAATTCAGAGGTGGCCAAATTACGTACATATTAGCTAGGCTTATATGACGAACGTGTCTAGACTTACAGAGTCCCATAATATGAAGTGTGCTCGTTGATCACTTGGGTAGCCGATAATTTTTTATAATAAATAATATTCGATATTATAATTATCAACTAAGATAATTAAGTGTTATTAGATAACATTGATTATTTACTTTGACCTAATTGGATTTATTGGATTAATTCAATATTTACACAAGGGCTTTGTCATAATTTCATAATTATCTCTACCATTTGAGGATATTATGGTAATTGTAAGTATGTAATTATAGGTGTATTTGTCTTGATTTAATTGGATTAAATCAAAGTGGTAGACATGTAACTAATCCATTAATTAAACTTTGTTTTGATTTAATTGGATTAAATCAAAGTGGTAGACAAAGGTTATTAGTCACACCTAATTATACATATTTGGAAAAATTAGATTAAGCCCACATAAAAGTTGATTAGAACTTTTATTAATTAAAAATTGCCTAAGTTTTGCTATAAATAGCAAGCTTGAGCAAATGTTTTAATCAAGCTTGAGAAATCTAAATACAAGTAAGAATTAGAGATATTGGCCTAAGTTAGAGAAGTGTTTAGAGAAGCTTTGTGAGATCTCTACAACATTTCAATTAGGAGAAATCAAGATTGGATCTTGAAGTAAAGCTTGCTAGCATTGGAATCAAGATTGGATCTTGGAGTCAAGCTTATTAACTTTGGATTGTCTCCATAATATTTCAACAATGAGAAATAGATTGGATCTTTGAATCAACCTTGCTAAGTAAGTTTTATCTTCACCAAAAGCTATGTTTTTCATTAGTGAGACATATAGTGATGAATTATGTATTAGATACATAATGTTGAAATTAGGCTAATTAATTGTTTTAGGATGCTTTTGAAGTATAAACACAATATGCTTGTAATTGGGTCAGAATATTTATGTTAGACATAGATATAAAATTATAGTTTGGAACTCTAGATAATAGCTTGGATCTAAGTCTACCATTCTAGAATCATTTGACCACATTTGAGTGACCTAGAATTGTTCATGAGTCATTTCATTGTGGTATTCTAATTTGGTTTGTGTTTAGGATTCAAAATTTACGCAAGTACGTATTTAGAATAAATTTATGTTTTGTAAAAATATTTGATATTTTGAAAAACTTGATTTTTATTCTTTAACATATGTTTATGTTGGTTTTGATGTTAAAATTAATTTCGGGTGTTTTGAAATTAATATATCCATTTCACCTTTTGTGAAATTCGTCAAAATTTCACAAAGGCATCTTTATCCTTCACTACATAGCATATGGCACTTTAGTCTTCTTAGACTCAGAAAGTCAAATGTAAAATGATCTTTCTTGGAACAATTAAAGCACTTAACATTTGCCATTTTTGTCTTATTGAGAGGATAGTTTCCTTCTCGTGTTGATTTGATTTATGTTTCTTTCCTGACCGTGACCCACCACCATAAAACTTTTCTTCTCTTTCCAGAGCCTCCAAGCTTGCTAGTTTTAGTCATATACACATTAGTATTTGACTTAAGTAGCCTCGAGAATGTCACTCTCTAATTCCAAGTGGCATCCAGCATCATCAAAAGTTTTAATGTGCTCATTATTGGTCAAATACATATGCATATACTTTCAGTTATTTGGAAGAGAACGAATGATAGCTTGGACTTGATACTCATCTATTTAAAAAAAATTAATAGATTTTTCTAGTTCACTGACATTGTATGATATTTTCCGTAGAGCTTTGTCATTATAAGCTCTAGGAATTTCTAATATGTGTCAAACTTGATTGTAAGTGACCTAAGTTTGGTTATAGTTGTACCATCAAATCTTTCGGCTAATGTGGATCGCATGTCCTTAATTAGGTCAAATTTTTCGAACTTTTTAATGATGTCATTATGCATGCTGCTTAGTAACGTAATATGAGTAGTGGATTTATTTATCTTCCAAACATTATAAGACTTCGGTCTCACCTGTGTTGGATCGTGGTTGTTGGGGTTGATGCTTTGAACGCTATTTTGTATCGTATTTATGATCTATTCATGAATATGATTAATCAAGTTTTCCATAATATTATATATTTAATGATAGCTTCTCTTGTCTATTATATAATATTCAATATAATTTAGTTCAGATCGAAACAAATTAAAATTTAGTGATGTATATATTAGACAAAGACCTGATAATATACATTAGTCACATAGTTGCAACGAGACTTGTAATTGGCATTAGGAAGTGTCATTACCTATGGTATATTCACAAATAAAGTTCGCGATCGAAATTTACTAACACATGTAGGTTAGTAAAATCTGTTGAATCCAATACATGAAGTATATCGAGGCTTGGTCTGATGGTTTATTCCAATTAACCATAAGTCTTGAGAGACTCGTATAGACATGTAGATGTTTATTTGATGAGCACTGACCGACTAACTAAAAATATTCCTAATAGATGACACACCAACATCAATATGAATATTCCCGAGTCAAGTAGCATATCTGGTCATTTGACTTGAGATACCACTGGCTTAAGTTAGCGCGTGCTCACATGCGTCAGGCACGTGCTCCCATGCGCCAGACATGAACTCCCACGTAATTTCTCACGCGTTCGTGTGCTTTATACCTAAACAGATGACATGTCATTTTATATTGGTACCACAGTATGATAGTTTATAATAGATAACTGCTTTTCAACCGACATGTCATTTGCTTTTGAAATTAACGTATGACATATCGTACATTTATTGAGCATGCAGACAACATGTCATTTTGTTAAGTGGAGATGCGTCCCACGGAAGCAAAACCTACTAGGGTTGGTTCTCAGAGTGCCAATCCGGATCGTATTTATGTTTGATTCATAAATACAAATAGTTCTTTTTTCCATTATATTACTTAATTTATGGTAACACCTCTTGTTCTTATATACATATTCCATCAAATTACAACTAGATTGAAATCAAATATGATTTAGTGATATGTATATATTAGACAAAGACCCGATAATATATTATGTAGTACACAGTTACAAAGAAGTTTGTAATAGATATTGGAAAGTGTCACTACGAGACATATATTATCAAATAAAGTTCTTGATCAAGATTCACTAACACGGGTCGGTTAGTCAAATCCGCTGATACCAGTACATGTCGTATATCGAGACTTGGTCCGATGGTTTATCCCAATGAACTATGAGTCTGAGGAGACTCGTATAGACATGTAAGTGTTGATATTAGATAAACATTGAATGACTCACTAAAGATTTCCTAATAGATGGTACACCAACATCAATATGAATCTTCTCAAGTTAAGTGAGCATAATGATCCTTCGACTTGAGATACCATTGTGGATGTATGAGGTATCCTCCACACTTTGATGGCAGTCACATCACCGATTTATTCAGGATCAGACCTCCGCCTGTTTGTTGGGTGTGGACTGATCTTCAAGATATCATGTGCATGTCAAGATAGGATCCATCAGTTCTGTGTACAGAGCATAAGTATTCTTATGGAATTAGCAATCTGTTAAATCCATGGGCCCGTGGTACACTGTAGAAGCTATTTCTAATTGTTATTTAAGAAATTACTAATAGAATCATCGACAGGATTATACCTAAAGAGATTTGATATTTTTATCTATATCTCTGGAATAATCTGAATACCTGTGATGTAGGGATTATATGTATGCGATGACCTCGGCTTGCATAGTTTAGCGAGATTATCCGTGGTTGTCATAATTAATGAGTGGGTGAATTATGGACATGAAATTTGATTTCGTGACGGATAAACCTAAACTTAGAGAGTCTCACAATATTAATGTAAATATATATATATATATATATATTAATAAATATATTAATTAATTATTTAGATATTTAAATGTTAAATATTTAAATAATTAAATGATATCTATATTTCATAAATGTTATGTTATATGGCTAATTATTATTGGTTACATGTGGCAAAGCTTTTAAAGTGGAAGAATATAAATTGATTTTGTCAACTTAAAAGCTTTAATAATTTAATTTTATTAAATTAATTAAATTGACCAAATTACCCCTCACATTTCATCCCTACCCTAGTATTTAAAGTGGGAAATTTTATTTTCTCATTTAAGAACCTCCATAGCCAAAAACCTCATTGAATAAAAAGCTCTCAAATGTTTTTAAAGAAACCAAGAAGAAAGTGATGAAAATCAAGAAAAAGCTTAAGGAAAGTTGAATATTAAGAGGTAATCTTTAATATTCTTAAGTTTAGAAAATTAATTTCTTATTCTTGAGTTACTATAATATTTCTAGGGTTCTTTACTTCTTAGAAATTGGGGCTCTTTGATTTAGAGGATTGATTTGAAGGCTTATTGCATGTGTGAAGTTGAATTGAATGATATTATTGTAATATTAGTTCTATTTGATCATTTGATGATATGTTTCCATTCTAGAGTGTTATGACCACTCTTGTAATGCCTAGAATTGTTCTTAGGTGCTTCATTTATGGTGGCTTGGATTGGTGTAAAGATTAATATGATTAATGTTGAGCAAATTAGATTTAAAGCATGAAAAATGACAATTTTTATTTCTGGATCAGATCTGAAAAATTTGCACTTATGGTGATAACAAATATATCATATAAATGTATTGGATGTGTTTTGGGCATTGGAACCATTTCCGGAAATTATTTCAGAGTTGAAATATGTGAAAAACGGCATTACCGGGTAAGTTTTAGGCTTACCGGGTGTCCGCTGTCCAAACAATGAATTGGTCTCTGTTTAGGCTACCCATGAATTGCCCAAGCACTATTGGGGCTAACCTGGGCAGCCCTTGTAAGTTTTTATAGGTCGGTTCGGAAAAAAACACATTTTATGCCATATTGCGGAAAAATATTTTTCGTAAAAGTTTCGCGATATTTCTTAATTATTTATGTCATTATTTGATATCGAATAAAATATGTTTAAGTGAAATATGAATAAATTATTCATATTAGTTATTGAATAATTTATTCAGTAAATTTAAAAAGTTTTAAAATTATAATTTCGCCTGAACAGCGCTTCTGCACGCGCCATTGCCTAAAACCCCAACAAAAATGGTATCAGAGCGGGTTTGATCCTTCATCCAATACATTTGTCATGCTTGATATATTATATATATAATCCAGTTTTGATATTTGCACATGCATGTAATCTAGATGTTTCCTGATTTTTCGGTTCTACGGTAATGAGAGGTGAAACAGAAATTTAATGGTTAAATTAAGTTATGTTTTCCAAGGTAGAATTGAATTGTTTAGAAATTGATCTAGATTAAATTATGCATTTGATGTGGAGTAAAGCTCTCTTTAGGAATATTTCCGCTTAAATAAGGTAGTAAAGTGACATGTATTGGATGCATATTTCTTTGTCCGTCTTGTCAATACGGTTTATGGGTATCTTTCTATGGCTGCATTCGAGAAAGTGCCAAAGCAGTGAGGGTGTAGTTGATAGAGATTTATCAATGCCGGATGTATATTTGATACTAGATAAATTCAAGTGAAAGTGGAAATCCTGGACGTGCCAAAACTGTCAGGACTACATCGGTAGCTTGAGTTTGTCATTGGCAAGTGAAGCCTTGATACTGTTGGACAAAATGACCCATAGCGTCACTATTTGCACAGATCATTGTGTTGTTGTAGCAAATTAACTATGTGACAAGGAAATTGCACTCTCATCATTTGTGATTAGATCACCATTAATGTATAAATGAAGAGAGGTCCCTATGATTAGTTCCTGGACTGAGAATGATATGAGACAGTATCAGTCCCCGAAGGATTAATCATTAAATATCCCTAGCCGGAGTATTATCGAGACTGGACATCGATAATGCGGAATAGGCTAGTATTGCACTTGTGTGCGTTGTGAGGGCACAACGGCATAGTTCTCATATATATAAGTGTTGGAGACTTATGCAAGTGCGATAGGAGGTCGTGTTTCACCGATGGTACGGGAAACAGCTTCGCTCTGGATAGACCCTTCGGAATCCCATTGGTATTATGACTATGTGTCTATGGGAGGCCGAAATCAAGGTAGGTGTATAGTCTTAACCTGAGACTTACATCGCTAATACTTACGATAATCGATAGACTTTGGTCTTGGTGGTACAGGCTTTAACCGGTTCTGCGTACACCACTTCTGGGTTTATCAGAGAGTCGTAGTGTATTGGATGTGATGTCAAGACGGAAGTATCACTCCAGTCATAGTGGAGATGATGTCACGCAGGATACGGTATTAGTGCTCTTAAGTGCTGCGCGGCCATCGGGATATTATGACAAGGTCATGTATATCCGATTATAGAGACTAGTTACCAGACATCCGACATGTGCTTCGTACGGGGCAGACACTTATCCAGCCCTAGGCCTAGCACGTGACTATCCGATACTGGGCCGATATGCACAATACAATTGTATACTACGCTTGATACAGATTTTAAATATTCTTAGATGAATATGACCGGAGAATTAGGTAGACTTGGTGCTTTGCTAGAAGCCAACCTTGTCTTGTAAATCGGTAAAACGTAGTACTTGGTACTCACGTGTTCGGATAGTCCGATTACCGGTTTGACTGCCAACATATCGGGGATCTCATGGGTCGCTTCCCAAAGATTCACCGATGACGTATGACTCGCACTTATATTAATCTGGGATTAATATGATGAGAGAGAGAATTAATCTTGGATTAATTGCGGAGGAGAAACTTTATCTTGGATAAAATGCTTTATGAAGAGAGAGAAACATTGATTGGAATTAATCGAGGAATTAATATATTTGATATATTAAACGAAATTAGATTTCGTCGCGGAATTAAAATTAGATTTTAATTCGGGCGAGCGAATTAATTTAGAATTAATTCGTTAGCGACGTGAATAGTGATTTCGCTAGGCGTAATTATTTAGTTCTCGTCGCGACGGAAATTCGTTAATTTGGAATTAGCGAAACCGAGCCTGAAAGTGTTTGCGGACACATTCGTATTTTAAAACGAGTAGGATCCGCAAATCACATCGCGATATCTCATTACTTGACACGAATAGATGAAGGATGTATCTAGTCACCTTTATGGGATGATACATTGTCTCTATTCTCAATGTGAGATAATGATGGCATATGATGAATTTTCTTTTTGAGGGAAAACCTTTCACGGTTTTTGAAGGGTTTTTAATTAAAAATTCATTTTGGTATTTGATACATCATCATTGCTTTTCATTTGCTCACTCACGGTTTTTGAAACAAAAATGAGAACAAGAAAACAAAAGCACTCTCTCCTCTTCTTCTCCTCTTCCTCTCTCACGCCATTTTCTGGTTTCAAGAGGCAGTGAACTGCCGAACAGAATAAAAGAAAATGGAGGGAAGCAAGTGTGTTTTGTGGCAAAACAAGAGTGCTAGCACACTCCGGGATCATGCCAAGGTGATAAGGGAAGTATACCCATGAGCAAGGAACGTTTTGATGAAGCTTGGAGCTCGTTTTTCTTGATCAAAATGGAACAAAACAGAAGCACAAACTGCTGCAGTGGGCGCACATGAGCAGTGGGCAGTGAGCAAAATTTCAGTTCGTTTTTGTTGCCAAATCGTCTTTCAACCGCTCGATGTAAGTATTCCGCACTTCCGTCGTTGTATTTGCTTATGATTCATGCTTGAGTTATGATCTTGGGACCTCTAGAAACTCCAACAATGGCATCAAGAGCTTAGGTTAAAAGCATGAAAAATGTTAGGGCTAAAATTTGGGCAAACTTGAATTTGAGCATGATAAATTAAATTGGATGGATTTGTATCCTTAATTGTGTTTGAATTGAAGATTGACATGGTCAATTTCAAGAAAATGTGATTGGATCTTTTTTCCCCCAATAATCACCTTGGCCGAAACTTTAATTTTTTTTATGTCTTGGGATTTTTTATTTTTGACAATTGAAGTGTTGGAAATCATTCGGGATGATGATTTAACGTCGATTGCGGAATCAATTGGATTGAATTCGATTTGGACGAAAAATCCCCAAATTGCCAAGTATGTCATGAAACTTTAAATTGGGTTAAATTGATTTGAGCATGCAATTATGAAATTGGATGATTAAGTATGCTTAATACATGTTTAATTGATGATTGGTTGGATCAATTTGATTAAATATTGTTTGGAACAAATTTCCCCAATTTTGATGTGTTGGCCGAGAGTTATGCCCCTTTGTGTTCTTGGTGAATTTTGATTTTTTGAAACATTGGATGTGTTGAAAATCATTAGGGTATTTGATTTAATGTCGAATTGGGTTTAATTGGATTAAAACAATCGAACATGAAATTAACCCCATTGCCGAGAACAAAGTGAGCATGTAATGGGTTTGATTTTAATCTTAATGTGTTGGACATGTGATGATGAAATTGAGTGATTAATTGGACTAATTTAGTGTTTTGGAAATGTTGATTTAGTTGATTAATCATGTAATGCACTTTAAGTAATTAAATTGCTAAATTGGATTTATGTAATTTAATTATTTGAGGCCTTAAATTGGATTTGGGCTTCTAATGTTGTAATTGGGCCTATTGGGCTTGATTTTATCAAGTTGGGTTTAGGCCAAATGGATTGGATCCAATTGGGCCCAAAACCTTAACCATAAAGCCCAAATGAAACTAATGGACCTTTGTAATTTAATTGGGCCTAATGGGCCAAAAATAATTTAAAGGCTTATGGGGTAAATCCCGGATTGGACTTTGGTTGCGGGTTTGCCCGAGTTGACCAAAAGACCACGCCTTAAGAAATTAATTAAAAGCCCATTAGACTTTAATTAATTAATAATTGGATATTAATCGGGCTTTGAGACCCGTAGCGATTAAATTTGGAATTTAAGTCGTAAAAGGTTTATTAATAAAGTGTGATATTTAATTTGAATTAAATAGTGAATTAGAATTAAATACAATTGAATTGGATTTATTGTGTAGTTTAATTTAATTCTAGAATTTGTACTTTAAGTACTTATTCGCAAAAACGAGTTTGACTCGAACAAAATCAAATCGTTGTTTGAACATTGGATGATCACATAATTATCAGATTAATTAATTTGATTAGATTGATTGATAGCATGCTTATATGAGTGAATACATGGTTGTGATGCATAATAATGTATATCGGATGGATATTAGATGGGTGGGGCAATTTTAGAAATTGTTGTAATAAATTCGATTTATTAAATTGGACCTGCGAGTCCAGCCTTATCACCTCTATTCTCTTTGTATTCTCTTCTCATCTATTCCCCTCAATGTAAATGAGGTTTCTTTAGAAGTGTAGTGTAACGGGTAGAAGTAGTACAAGTGCTAGCTTGAGTGAGAAAGGGAGAGATTTGATCTAGGATCAATGTAAAGTATCCATCCGCATATCATTATTATTTATTTCATACTCGCTTTATTATGTGTTTAGAATGCATGTTTTAGGGGTGTATGATGATGAGACCTTAACAAAGATAATTAAATTTGTAGCCAATTTGCACGCGAAAAACCCTCGTTAAATATCAAGCGTTTATTTTCCTTCCATTGAGTGATTCTTACTCAAGATCCGAGATTGGCAGGGGTTGTTGGCCAAAGTCAAGCCCTTGTCCGTCAAAGATGTGTTTTAATCACGAGGCTTTGTTCCATATCGGTGTCGTGTCCAAGTTGTGGTTTGTTGGCCAAAGTCAAGACCACTTCTTGTCCATTGACATTGATTACGAAGCTTCCATGTCAATGGGTCCACGCTTGACTGGGATCACTAGGTTTGTTGTGCCAAAGCCAAGGCCTAGTTGATTCAGAGGAAAAAGGTTAGGGTATACATTCGATGTATAGGCATATATAAGATATATGTTTAGGACTTGGATGTCCACCTACTGGATCTAGGAGTTGGATGAGATCCAATTGATCTTCGAGATCTACCTAGTTAATTATCATACAATTTGTTGGCCAAAGTCAAGATTGTATGATACTTTAACGGGATCCTAGCCCAGTAGGAAACACAGTTTCCCGAGTACTCGACAGAGGGTTAGAGGCTCGATGAAAAATAGTGGGAGGTAAGAATTGAATTTGCAATACTCGTTCAATTACTCGCCTACGCGCTCATTCAAATTATTTCGTCGTAATATTAAATGTTAGTTGGACTAATATTTAAATTGTTGTTTTAATAAACAGTTGGACTGTATTATACTTGATTATATATAATTGGATTATATTAATCAATATATTTGAATTAATTAATTTCAGTTTACAGTTGATTTTATAATTGGATTATAGTAATCAATGTAATTGAGGTTAATTAATTTGGATTATATTTGATTATATAGTTGGACTATTATAATCATTATAATATATATAGTACCACTAATCGTTGATTAAATAGTTGGACTATTGTAATCAAGATAAGAAATTGAAAAGTTGGATATTTAAAATATAATCTGGGATTAAAATATTTTAAATGATTTAATTTTCAAATTGGGAATAAATAATAGGTTACTTTATTTGATAAAATAACTTATTATACCTTACGCCCAAAATTAAGCAAAATAAGTAGAGCATAAAATCTTTGGAAGATTTATGTGATGATGACTTTAATGCTTAATTTAATATACTTGTCATAAATCTAATTTTAGATTTAAGAAGTATTAAAATTGCAATTTATAATTCTTGGAGATTAATTGACTATTCTAGATGAGATAAAGTCAAAGTTGCAATTGGGGATGTAGCACGAGGTGCACATCATTTCGATATTCTAAAAAACCCAAGGCTTGGCCTAAGGTTCCTAAAATATTGAAAAGGATAATTGACATATACCAAAGTGACTACCATTTGGATATGGAAGACACAAAGGAATTAAAGAAGGGCGAGGCTCTAACTTTAAAAATGTTTGTCAAAGTTATGTTCACTACTAGTATGAAATTAGATTTTAAATACCTAGTGTGGTACATAAAATATATGTATTGATGTTCAGAATCTGCTTTGAGCAGAATACTGACTTCAAGCTGAGATTGCTCTGCGAATCGGAAACGGACGAAAGTCGCTGTTTCGACCGTAGATACCTAAGTTTAGGAACTACCCTTCGGGTATGTACTTAAATTAGGAACTGTTATAATGTAACTAGTTTGACTAGAGACATTATCTCTATATCAGTGTTTAATCCGTTACGGATAAAACCCTTATATTCTAGAACACTAAGTGTTTCATTATATAAAGATGATACTGAGATAAATACATTAGATGTAAATAACAGAATTTATATTTTAAATATATTAAAAATCTCAAACATATAAAAATGACAAATAAATAGCTCAAATTGATTTGATCAATAGAGATTTATTTGTGGCATTGTTGTCTAGGACACAATTAAACGAGACTCGTATATCCACACTTTTGAAGAGTGGGTACTAGGACTGTTTTGACTATTCAAATAAGGTCTGCGAATCTAGTTTATTAGGTAAAACACCTAAAACACTATTTACTTGGTAATAGTGTGAAAGCCACCGATCTGTTAGCCCTATTCATGGTGAAATAAGTGGGCCCATATCTAGCTAGGCTAGATGTGAACATGAATATTCGTGACCTTAACGGATGTGGCATCACGTTATGGTTATGTGTTTCTTTTGAAGAACACAATTCGAAAACTTTTAGAGTTTCGACACGAAGTAGATAAACAGATCGGCTATAGTATTATACCGTCGCGGTAAGACCGTAATGAAAATACTTAAGCATTAAGTTTCATACATACATGAAAGAGTATGGTATTCTTTCAGATGAGGACTCCTCCTCGTGACACGTCAGTTTGACGGTGTGTCCGAACTAAAAACTGAATTTTGTTGGACAAGATAAGGTTTATCACGAGTCGCTCTGAGCTATCATTTCCTTCAAACAGATATGTATTAACAGTGCAAAACTTATTTAGAATAAGGTTCCATATAAATCTGTTTGACAGATATCATATAGGATATAACAAGAAAGAAACGGGTTTCTTACTCCTAATAATTTGGGTATGCCAGGCATAACGTTTGGATGATACCAAACTAAAACCCAAATTGGATTAGTGCCAATATAGGTTATCCTAAGGGAAACCTTAAGTATAGTACTTATAAATCTCACATGAGAACAATATGATTGTTGCTCACCATGCGGTTTTCCTGAGAGAGAATACCGATATGCAGTGGTCAGTGGGAGGATAGTGATACTCGATGAAAATCGGAGTAATACTATTCAAGGCATGAAGTCCTTAATGGAACACAATAGTTCATCTATGATGAATCTATACCATTAATCTTCGAATACACAAGAACTGGGTAGATCGGATAGAGTCAGAAAACACCTAGGGTATGGGTTTCTAATCTAACCTCATAAAGATGTAAATCTTATTGAGGAATACCAACCGACTACGTACGAGAGAAATGATACAAGGTATCAACTCCCTATTTTGGCAAAGTGCCATGAGTCCAAATGGATTCCATGTATAACAACTATTTTGGATACTAGTTGTTGTACCACAAGGCATTGTGCTCTATTGGTACATTAAACGTCTTCAAGGAAGACATACATGGAAGGCAACATACCAACGTACAAAGCTGGGCTTTTGATGGAAAGGTATCGTTATCAACATTGTGTTAATAACGGTTCAACCTTTTACCTGTTGCCATGGTAATCCATTTTGAAGATGCTTGTTGATAACTGCATATTTCATTTATGAAATGTCAGTTTGCAGATCAAAATCGCTTTCCTGAAAAGGAAACCTCTTGGAGGATGCTTACAACATCCTGACGATTTTGTATAACCGACAAACAAGGTTTGCGGGTTATTCGATCCATGTTTGGATTGAAGCAAGCATAAGGTTCTTGGAACTGTCGTTTTGAAATAATCATATGAATTTATGATTTGACTCAAAACGAAATAATTCTTGTGTATATAAGGAGGTTAGTGGGAGAGGGCACTGACAATGAAATTCCCATAAAACAATTGTGAAAGCTTGGCTTTCATAGATATTCTTTCAATAGAAATTCTCCGTAGAATTCTGGGGAGTAACAACCTTTATTCAAAGAATAAAGATCTACTGGGATAGATTTGGAGTTGTTAACACTCTCTGGGAAATTGTACATTTAAAATGTACTTGTATTGGTGTCTCATACGCTTCGAGCATATGGAGTCACAATCAGGTCAATCCAAGTGATAGTCACTGGATTGAAGTTAAGAACATCTGTTAGTATCTTAGAGAACTAAAGATGTTGTCTTAAACTTTGGAGATGGAGAACTTGAAGTGACTGGGATCACTGCTGCAAGTTTCCAAACAGTTAAATATTGCGGTACTATAAAGTTTGAATAACGGGACAGTGAGCTGGAATATTCCAAGCAAGATAACTGTTGCCGAATAACAACAAATGCGGATTATTGCTGCAGCTGAGGCAGCAATAGAAGGCATTTGGGTCGAAAATAAATCTAATTAGATTAGATATAGTTATGTTAGCGGCTGAGCTAGGCGTCAGCACAGGCTAAGGAATTAAAGGTCTCATCGACGATCCAGATATATACTTCGATATTCATCTAATTCGTTCGGATTTACATCATGGCGATGTGATGATCGTGTAAATCGCGTTTAGACGATAATCAAGCAAATCCGCTGACGAAAACCTTTCCTCAGCAATTTGAGCGAACCGTACATAGTTCGGGTGTGGGACACTTGAGTGACTGGCTATGTGCCAAGTGGGAGATTGTTGGACAAAATGACCCATAGCGTCACTATTTGCACAGATCATTGTGTTGTTGTAACAAATTAACTATGTGACAAGGAAATTGCACTCTCATCATTTGTGATTAGATCACCATTAATGTATAAATGAAGAGAGGTCCCTATGATTAGTTCCTGGACTGAGAATGATATGAGACAGTATCAGTCCCAGAAGGATTAATCATTAAATATCCCTAGCCGGAGTATTATCGAGACTGGACATCGATAATGCGGAATAGGCTAGTATTGCACTTGTGTGCGTTGTGAGGGCACAACGGCATAGTTCTCATATATAAGTGTTGGAGACTTATGCAAGTGCGATAGGAGGTCGTGTTTCACACCGATGGTACGGGAAACAGCTTCGCTCTGGATAGACCCTTCGGAATCCCATTGGTATTATGACTATGTGTCTATGGGAGGCCGAAATCAAGGTAGGTGTGTATAGTCTTAACCTGAGACTTACATCGCTAATACTTACGATAATCGATAGACTTTGGTCTTGGTGGTACAGGCTTTAACCGGTTCTGCGTACACCACTTCTGGGTTTATCAGAGAGTCGTAGTGTATTGGATGTGATGTCAAGACGGAAGTATCACTCCAGTCATAGTGGAGATGATGTCACGCAGGATACGGTATTAGTGCTCTTAAGTGCTGCGCGGCCATCGGGATATTATGACAAGGTCATGTATATCCGATTATAGAGACTAGTTACCAGACATCCGACATGTGCTTCGTACGGGGCAGACACTTATCCAGCCCCAGGCCTAGCACGTGACTATCCGATACTGGGCCGATATGCACAATACAATTGTATACTACGCTTGATACAGATCTTAATATTCTTAGATGAATATGACCGGAGAATTAGGTAGACTTGGTGCTTTGCTAGAAGCCAACCTTGTCTTGTAAATCGGTAAAAACGTAGTACTTGGTACTCACGTGTTCGGATAGTCCGATGACCGGTTTGACTGCCAACATATCCGGGGATCTCATGGGTCGCTTCCCAAAGATTCACCGATGACGTATGACTCGCACTTATATTAATCTGGGATTAATATGATGAGAGAGAGAATTAATCTGGGATTAATTGCGGAGAAACTTTATCTTGGATAAAATGCTTTATGAAGAGAGAGAAACATTGATTTGGAATTAATCGAGGAATTAATATATTTGATATATTAAACGAAATTAGATTTCGATGCGGAATTAAAATTAGATTTTAATTCGGGCGAGGGAATTAATTTAGAATTAATTCGTTAGCGACGTGAATAGTGATTTCGCTAGGCGTAATTATTTAGTTCTCGTCGCGACGGAAATTCGTTAATTTGGAATTAGCGAAACCGAGCCCGAAAGTGTTTGCGGACACATTCGTATTTTAAAACGAGTAGGATCCGCAAATCACATCGCGATATCTCATTACTTGACACGAATAGATGAAGGATGTATCTAGTCACCTTTATGGGATGATACATTGTCTCTATTCTCAATGTGAGATAATGATGGCATATGATGAATTTTCTTTTGGAGGGAAAACCTTTCACGATTTTTTAAGGGTTTTTAATTAAAAATTCATTTTGGTATTTGATACATCATCATTGCTTTTCATTTGCTCACTCACGGTTTTTGAAAGAAAAATGAGAACAAGAAAACAAAAAGCAACTCTCTCCTCTTCTTCTCCTCTTCCTCTCTCACGCCATTTTCTGGTTTCAAGAGGCAATGAACTGCCGAACAGAATAAAAGAAAATGGAGGGAAGCAAGTATGTTTTGTGGCAAAACAAGAGTGCTAGCACACTCCGGGATCATGCCAAGGTGATAAGGGAAGTATACCCATGAGAAAGGAACGTTTTGATGAAGCTTGGAGCTCGTTTTTCTGTGATCAAATGGAGCAAAACAGAAGCACAAACTGCTGCAGTGGGCGCACATGAGCAGTGGGCAGTGAGCAAAATTTCAGTTCGTTTTTGTTGCCAAATCGTCTCTCAACCGCTCGATGTAAGTATTCCGCACTTCCGTCGTTGTATTTGCTTATGATTCATGCTTGAGTTTTGATCTTGGGACCTCTAGAAACTCCAACAGATACCCCTCCTTGTGAACGTGCCAAAGCTGTCATAACGAGAAATGGTCAGGACCAAAATCAGGAGTCACTGGTGAGTGATTGACAATGAGTTGTCTACTTGTGAATATACGTAGGCGAGATAGTGCCAAAGCTGTGAGTCGAAATATATTCACGGGGTCCATCTCTCACTATGGAATTCAATTAGTTATTGCATTCCCATTTTCCGTTGGGGATTACGGTATTACGCAAAGTAATGGGAGGCACTACATGGTTAAAAATCCATAACTAAAGCAGTGAGTAATATTATGAAAATTGCCGCTTATGTGTTTCCTTTATTTTATTGTATATATAATTGAACTTCTTATCCACTGCATGCATATTTTATAAATATGTATTTTCTTACATGACTTATGGTTGCAATTTTCTAGAATAGGTTCTAGATAGACATGGATATAATTAGATTAGTCTGAACCATCGAGAACTATTGTTTTGATTTTCTTGAAAATTCAAGATGGTTAGTGACTTAGTTACTATGTCACATTAGGTAATCTAAATAGATATTCTTTTTAAGGATATATTTCCGTATAGAGATAATTTCTTTTGCAGTAAGAATTGACGTGAATTAGTTCATGTCTCGAGATTCTTGACTGGCATTAAGAAAACCCCATTAGGTATTTGTTTATCTGATAATGACGTTTCTTGACTTTAGTGACCTTTAGAGGTAATGTGTCTACATAGTTTGCTAACCAATTATTTACAATTGTTTTGAATAGTTGAAGGCAAATAATAAAGCTAAAGAAATGAGGTGTGTATAGTTGTCTGTAGAAAATATTGATTTTCACAACACGACGACTATAGGTATTGAATAATGGATCTCATGTCTAGTTATTTAAAATATTGTTTAATAACTATTTATATATTTGATATCAGAACTTCCGACTATTGGATAGTTACTTTTACAAACAGTTGTTACATATTTTAATATGACTAGTAGTGTCATTAACGAAGAGATAAACATTAAGAAAATATTCGGTTAAGTAAATAATTTAGAACAGTGCTTTATGAGATTTTATCACTTAAGCATTGGATGCTTATTCTGTATAGTAAAAGATGATCTGATATAAGATCACACCACATATCCTTATCCATTTAATGAATATTGTAATCAAGAATGTGATTAAATCTTATTTAACAAATGATCGTCATTGGACCACAGATTTATTAGACTAATACTTTGGAAGTATGTTTAATGAATTATAAATTGCCTTAGATAGTTTTCTTTACTTCGTAACTTAGTTAATGAGTTGTCATGACTTAGTTACGTGTTTCTAAAAGAAAACATATTGAATGTATTGAATTGTTCGAGAATTTTCAATATGTTTCTGATGAAACGTGGATAAAATATTTTGACTAGTTCAAAGATATTCAATCTGAAGTTTGGAAAATTATATCTTTAAAATTCATTATAGTCTTTTAATTGTTGAAAGATGTTTGATATGATCAAACATATGAATTTATGACAATTAGTTCTAAGATTATTTAATGAATATGATTCTTACTCAATATTAAACTTCTACGATTTCATTGTGATGGAATTGCTCAGTGGGAGTAATCGGATCTTATATGACTTAATTCGTTTGATATTGAGTGTTACCGAATTAAGTTTCAATACTCTTGGGTATATGCTCCAGTAACTCTAATTTATCATTTTAATTAAAGTTCCATTAGTTTCTACAGTTACGTATATGATATGTATAGGTAGAAAATTCGAATCTTGAAAAGTTTGACATTTGAATCTTTCTTTTGTATAATGGTTATATAATTGAAAGTACTTGCGCCTCGGAGGTACAAGTAAAAGTTTATCATATGTTCTATTTAATAGAATTTTGTATTCTATTTGATAGAATATCTTTTCTACGATTCTGAGTAATAAAACTGTTTTGTTATTTGGTGTGTAACATCAGATGTTGACCATTATAGAAAAGACTTGACTTATTGAAGTCAATTGTGAGAATGATAAACTATAAATGGAACTACATAATTAATAAGATGAAATGACCATAAGATATCTTCTGTATAAGTCCAATGGGATGTCAGAATCATTTACAAAGTATTTGATACTTAATGGTTTTGTTGTTTTCTTATTGAAGAAAATTATCATATTACTTGTAGTGGAGTGATATTTGATATCGACTCTGGAAGTTTAGATTAGACCATAGATCTAAGATTGTTCATAGCTTATTAAGATCAAATTTTGAACATGATTAAGCTTTTGTTATGAATTGTTCATAAAATTTGCAAATTATTTGCGCAGCAAAAGCATAGTGAGCTTGTTAAAGGTTTGACCTTTGTAGTATGACAGTGAGAAATGTTATACTTAGTAATCTATTGTAGATCCTGAGGAAACTTATCTCTTGTCGGACTAATTGAACAATTAAAGATCTGTTGGTTAATTATGATATTAAACTGTTTGATTTAGCAAAGAATGCAAAGTGGCGTTCCTGAATGGTTTCTTCGGATGAGAGATCCGTTATGATTTCTTGATTTGAAGAATTCATTATGGAATAGCCCTAGAGTTTGTGTTCTACTAGGATCACAGTTTGATATACAAGCTTATAGAGCCTATTGTAGACTCGAGTGAGCCTTTCGGAAATTCGTGTTCTCTAATTTTGATATCAGTTAGATTGTCTGATTTTATCAAAGTATAGAGAATACAAATGTGATATTAGGGTCAGGGGGAGAGTACAAATTTCTTTCTAGTGTTATATATCCTAACGACATTATCATTATTAATGTAATAATGAGATATTTCTGAGGTAAAAGATTTACCTAAGTCTTTTTTTCTCCGTGAAAGCAGTGAGAGTGGTCTCTGTTATATTCGATATAAAGTCTTATATATGATATAAAATAAGAGACTTGTAAGATACTCTCATTAGTCGTGCATTAGATATGATCTAATATAGGACATGACAAGACTATCTGTATGACAGTTAGTATAACTGTTTAACGGTTGGTAACTGTTTGACAGTTAGTGTGTCTCTTGTATATAATATTCATATTTTGTAAGAGGATGATTCTTTTGTCGAAAGAGAAATTGATTAGAATGTCTAGTCATTTATGTATCATAGGATGATGGCATAATGAATACTATATTATGTACGATTAAAGATATCAATTTAATCGTAATTGTTACGAGGAATTTTTGATATGCTATAGACCATAAGATGTGTCTTGAAACATGTTCTTTGTTATCTTTGATATATTAAGAACGAGTTTCTCATCATGGAGAATTTAGTCTGCAACCATTATGATCAAATTAGTTTTGAGTCTAATTGTGACATTAGATAGTCTGTGTCATATTAAGTCAGAAAAGATGCAGTGGGAGTGTCACGCATGATTCTACTTAGTAAGTGGAATTAGAAGCAACTTATGAAGTATTGACTTATGAAGTTGCATAGTGACCTTGTAAATTAGAAGTTTTGATATTAGTGTTGTGCTTGCGGTTGTCTACATAGTATTGTGGATTTGATCCATAAATACTTGGACAACATAGTAGTTGTAGCACAATATTTATGTCGCATCTGAGTCATATTGATGTATAACTTAGGTTATACAAAATATGAATGATGCAAGTTAAGGGAAACATTTGAGTTTGGTGGACAAACTTGAAATGTAATAGCGGACCTACTCGTTGTTGCCTACATCTTGAGTGATAGGTCAACTCTTTAGATTGAAACTAAATATGATTTAATGATATGTATATATTAGATAAGGACCCGATAATATATTATGTAGTACACAGTTACAAAGAAGTTTGTAATAGATATTGGGAAGTGTCACTATGAGACATATATTATCAAATAAAGTTCATGGTCAAGATTCACTAACACAAGTCAGTTAGTCAAATCCGCTGAGACCAGTACATGTCGTATATCGAGACTTGGTCCGATGGTTTATCCCAATGAACCATGAGTCTGAGTAGACTCGTATAGACATGTAAGTGTTTATATTAGATAAACATTGAACGACTTACGGAAGATTTCCTAATAGTTGGTACACCAACGTCAATAGGAATCTTCTCGAGTTGAGTGAGTATAGTGATCCTTCGACTTGAGATACAACGATGGATGTATGAGGTATCCTCCACACTTTGATGGCAGTCACGTCATCGATCTATTCAGGATCAGACATCGCATGTTCGTTGGGTGTGGAGTGATCCTCAGGATATCTTGTGCGTATCAAGATGAGATCCGTCAGTTTTGTGTACAGAGCATAGGTATTCATATGGAATTAGCAATCTGTTAAATCCATGGGCCCGTGGTTCACTGTAGAAGCTATTTCTAAGTGTTATCTAAGAGATTGCTAATAGAATTGTCAACATGATTATACCTATAGAGCTTTGACGTTTTTATCTATATCTCTGGAATAATCTGAATACATGTGATGGAGGGATTATACGTATGCGATGACCTCGGCTTGCATAGTTTAGCGAGATTATTGTGGTCGTCATAATTCATGAGTGGGTGAATTATGGACACAAAATTTGGTTTCGTGATAGATAAACCTAAATTTAGAGAGTCTCACAATATGAAGTGTACGCGTTGAGCACTTGGGCAACGCGTTATGAATAATATAAATTATTCATAATACTTCATCGAATTAAATGAGTTAATTCGAATCGCTTAATCGGTTAAACGAAAAATACATGCATTATGGGATTTTGGTCAATTAATAATTAATGTGTATTTGTATTTGATACAAAATTTGATTTGATACATATTAATTAATTGTCAAATGAGACTTTGACACATGCCATTAATATATGTATTTGTTATTTAATGTAAATAAAAATACATATATAATAATAAATATAATAATTAATTATTTAGATATTTAAATGTTAAATATTTAAATAATTAAATGATATCTATATTTCATAAATGTTGTGTTATATGGCTAATTATTATTGTTTACATGTGGCAAAGCTTTTAAAGTTGAAGAATACAAATTGATTTTCTCAACTTAAAAGCTTTAATAATTTAATTTGATTAAATTAATTAAATTGACCAAATTACCCCTCAAATTTCATCCCTACCCTAGTATTTAAAGTGAGAAAATTTTGTTTTCTCATTTAAGAACCTCCATGGCCAAAAACCTCCTTTAACAAAAAAGCTCTCAAATTTTTTTAAAGAAACCAAGAAGAAAGTGAAGAAAATCAAGAAAAAGCTTAAGAAAAGTTGAAGATTAAGAGGTAATCTTCAATATTCTTAAGTTCAGAAAATTAGTTTCTTGTTCTTGAGTTACTAGAATAGTTCTAGGGTTTTTTATTTCTTAGAAATTGGGGCTTTTTGATTTAGAGGATGGATTTGGAGGCTTATTGCATGTGTGAAGTTGAATTGAATGATATTATTGTAATATTAGTTCAATTTGATCATTTGATGATATGTTGTCATTCTAGAGTGTTATGACCACTCTTGTAATGCCTAGAATTGTTCTTAGGTGCTTCATTTGTGGTGGCTTGGATTGAGCAAATTGGATTTAAAGCATGAAAAATGATAATTTTTGTTTCTGGATCAGATCTGAAAAAACAGCACTTATGGTGATGAAAAATATGTCATATAAATGTATTGGATGTGTTTTGGGCATTTGAACCATTGCCGGAATTTGTTTAGGAGTTGAAATATGCGAAAAACGGGGAAAAACGGCGTTACCGGGTGAGTTTTGGGCTTACCGGGTGTCCGCTGTCCAAACAGTGCATTGGTCACTATTTGGGCAGCCCATGAACTACCCAAGTACTATTGAGGCTGACCTGGGCAACCCCCGTAAGTGTTGGTTAGTCGGTTCAGATAAAAACGTATTTTATGCCATTTTGAGGAAAAATATTTTTCGTAAAAGTTTCGCGATGTTTCTTAATTATTTATGTTATTATTTGATATCGAATAAATATGTTTAGGTGAAATATGAATAAAATTATTCATATTAGATATTGAATAATTTATTCGGTAAATTTAAAAAGTTTTAAAATTATGATTTTACCTGAACCGCGCTTCCGAACGCGCCATTGCCTAAAACCCCAACAAAACCAACATGTCGTTTCCTTCTTAAATATTCATACGACTTGCCGTATTTTGTTCCATTGTGCGGATGACATGTCATATGTATGCTTAAAATCTAGGTTTACAGGATTTTCAATTTTGACTAGCCTACTTTAAGGGTCTGTGCCTCTCTCTTTTTTTTTTTTCTTTTTTTTTTTATCCAAATTAGGCATATGCTATGTCAAAACGAAGATATAATATTCCAGTTTCGAAATATACTTATAACATATCCTTATCAGTTTTGCACAAAAAGATATCAGGGCTTGACTTGTGTCAAAAATCATACTTATAACATTAAAAAATTACATTTAATTTTAGTTTTCTAAAATTTAATCAATCAATTTAGACTTGAATTACATGTAATTGCTACTAATACCAATTGTAGGAACATATCTATATTAAAATGGAAAATTCCACGAATTTAATCCATTTAAAATCTAACCAATGAAATAATTCATATATTTCCACAACACAATTTCATTAACTTTTTTTTACATAGATTTCCTCTAATAATTAACTTAATGATTAGCCTCCAAAATGAGTACACGACTTATATTTATAGAAGATTGGGAAAGTTACTTAGTATCCCATTTCCATCACACATATAGGGAAGTTAAGTAACTCCCCCATGTGTGTGACACATGGATGGGCCGGGATAGCCTATCATGAATGAACCGAACCCGATTTATTTCCAACAATTGCATATTATTTTTATAAAAAAATTCATTACAAGCAATATATACATATGAATAAATATGAATAACTTTCCTATCTTTTTTTTAAATTAAAAATCGCACCAACGCATGGGTCTATCAATATTTAATACATATAGTTGTATATGAATATATAGTGATATATTTACGATATAAAGTTTGTATCCAAACTGATGTGATATTCAAAATAATATACCAGTTATATGATAATTGCATACTGAGTTTTATCAGTTTTCTTTTAAATAGTAAGGAAAAATGAGCATAACCCCCCCTAATATTTGATAAAACTAATTGAAACCCTCAAATGTTTAAAAAATACAAAAACCCCTAGATAGTAGGATTGGCAGAAAATCTTGAATCTGAAATCCCGATCAAGATCCCATCCCGTTTCGTCCAGGATTTGGGATGATTTTTTATTCCGAATGGAAATTTTGGTCGGATTCGTGTCAATATATCACCCCAAATAAAAAATCAAACCTGGATTCGGGACAATTTTTTTTTTTTTTCCTGAATCCAAAATATTGGCCTAAAAATTCATGAATCCCGATCGGGATTCAGGATCACACTCCAATTGATTCGGATTTCGAGATGATTTTTCATCTAAATTTAAAATACAATTCGGGATTCAAAATGATCTCTTCATTCTAAATAGTAATCGAGATGGGATAAGATGAGACATAGTCGAGACGGGACGTTCAGGTTACCATCTCTACCTGATAGCTTTAGTAATAGAGAATATTTTTATAAGACATTGAGGTTTTATTTTATTTTAAATTATTATAGGAATTTCAATTAGTTTTGTCAAGTATCAGCTCATTTTCCCCAATTTATATTGATTACATATCATATTGGTATTCCTACTATATAAATGCATCGCGAGTATATAATATGCTCAATTCATTAAAATAAAAGTTATACTTCATATTTAAAAGATGATAATGGTAATCTTTCATTCATTCAATTTCTTTCTTCCTTTTAAATGACAAAAATATGCAACTTTAACAACTAAATTAATAATGGGTATAAGATGAGATGCTTAATTTTTGAGTTTCAACTCTGAAGGCCAAACAACAACAACAACAACAAAAAACAAAAACAAAAAATCAAGAATGATGATATTTTACAACCTCAATTTATTTCACCAGCCTTCATTAATCATTTTTATATTTGTTCTTATTTTATCTTTTAATCAAATTACTGAAAAGGGTTAATAAATTTTAAGTAAATCTATATATAACTGATTTTATAAACCCTAATTCTACTTAATTTTACATTACTTAACAAAATATAGGATGAAACGATTAGTAAGAATAAAAAACACAATTCAGGGAAATTAAACAAGAATAAAAACCATGTTTTGATTGTGTCACCGTCAAGTAGAGATGGTAATTTTATTCCGATCCGACCTCGATTCATATTGATCTGAAAAAATCCGGATTCAAATTAATAAAAATACAGATCCGAATTCACTTTTTAAGGATCCGTAGGATCCGGATATAAAATTTAAAAAATGATAAAATATTATTTTTATTTATGATTTTATTATAATTTTATACTTAGATTTAGATTATTTTACATGCATTTTGAATTGTAAATGTTGTTTTAAATATTAAATTATTATTGTTTAGTAACAGTACAAAAAATAAGAGTTTAGCGTCGAAAAATATGGACACTAAAGTACAAAATTTTGACGCAAATTTTCGAAGCTAAAAAGTGGACGAGAAAGACAATTAGCGTCGAAATAAAAAATTTTGACACTTAAATATAACATTTTGTGTCAAAAATATTTCGACGACAAATTGTAATTTTTGACACTAAAGTACGTATTTGGCGACGTATATTTTCGACGACAAAGGGTTGACCTTTAGCATCGAATATTTCGACGCTAAATGTGATATAATATTAAAGAATATATATTATTTTATTATCTTTAGCGTTGAATATTTCGATACTAAAGGGTATAAGAAAATTACTATTACAAATTAATTTCAAACTAATTTCATTACAGAAGTAATTAAATTTGTTATAAAAAATTATTAAGAATTTATTATTAAAAAATTATAATAATGATATTTTTATTGATATAAAAATAAAATTACAAAATTTATCACAAAAAAATATAAAATGATAAATAAAATGATAAAATACACTTTTCTATATATTTTCTCCATCTACACTTTCATATTTTTCATCTTCACTTTCATTTATTTTTCATTTTCTTCACTTTCTTCATTTTCACCATTTCTTCATATTCCCCTCCAAAAAATAAAAAAGTAAAAAAAGAAAATAGATGTTAATATAAAATACAAAAAATCAAACACACTTTAAGGAAAAAAAATTCTTAAAGAGGAAATAAGAGTACGAGAGAAAAAATTGAGAATATTAGAAATGAAATAGCAAATGAATTTATAGGAAAAAAATAACCTTTAGTGTCGAAAATTCGTCGCTAAATGTCAAAATTTTAAATCTAATTGTATTATGAGATAAATTGAAATTATAGAAAGCGGGAATTCGAAAAATTTAAATTTATCATTTAGCGTCGAAATATTTGACTTTTAGCATCGAAATTTTATCGTTAAATGTCAAATTTTTAAATCTAATTTTATTAGGGGATAAATTCAAATTTTAGAAAGTGAGAATTCAAAAAATTTAAATTTACCCTTTAACGTCGAAATATTTGACTTTTAGTGTTGAAATTTCGTCGCTAAATGTCAAAAATTTAAATTTTTATTAGGTGATAAATTCAAATTTTGAATGGGGAATTCAAAAAATTTAAAATTAACCTTTAGCGTCGAAATTTAAATTAGACGCTAAGGGGTGGACCCTTTTGTTGGGAAGCGGCCGCGAGTACGCAGCAGAAAATTAAAAAAATTATGATGCCGCTATCCTTTTGCCCAAGACCCATTTGTTTTGATTATTCTACAATGCTAGGCATGTTACTATATATTCTAAGCATAAAAAATTCATAAAACATGCAAAGAACATAAACCAAACATGCTAACTATCATAATAACTTTAATTAAAATAAAGAAAGAAAAAGACTTACTTGAACCAAAGACTCCTCCAGTCCTCCCTCCAAACTACAAGCTTTTCTCGAACTCAGCAAGCTCTTCTACGTTCCAAAGAGCCACCCAAGTGTGTGGCCTCCAAAGGTGCACAAACCAAAGCCAAAACTCAACGGCAAGACTACGCCTTGAGTGCACAGGTATTTTGCCCTTGGTGCTAGCCTAGGCAAATACCTCAAAACTTTTAACTTGAGATTCATCTAGTCAATTAGACTTAAGGATCCTCAAAATCATTGGCTTACTCTTTAACTTTAGAGTTGCTCACTTATATAAACCCAAGATCTGAAAGGTTTTGGTGTAAAAATTTGTAAAGAATTCTTGGGTTTATATAGGTGCTCCAAAAACAACAAAATTAATTAAGAATCTGATGTGGGATAAATGCTAATTTAATCTTAGCCATTGGATCTTAATTTAGTCAAAACAAATAACAAATAAATAAAATAAAATAAATAAAAAAACGCCATCTGCGCTTATTTATTTATTTATTCCAATTCCCAAAGTGCTTCTATCATCATTCACCAATCCCCAAGCCACTATGGAACCTCATAAATGATTTGTTCAATAATTAAACACATTGAACCATTTATTAACAATTCCTACAGCAATCATATTTGCTGTTAAATTTGTATTGTGCCCTATTAACCATTGATTTCGACTTTGTTGTGTGTGACCTTTTGGGTTCCCCTCAAGTTGGACATGAAATGAATCGTGATAATTTAATCGAACATAAATTATCCTCCGATCAGATGGTCGTTCGATTTCAATGACCAAGGTTGACATCTAGCAACATGTAAAGGCCCCCAAATGAGAAGGAAAGATATATACCCATTTTGTATGCGATTTACATATGATACGGTCCATCGCCTCACTGTATCCCCACCTTTTGACCTAGGGTACGGAAAGTGTCTACCCATATGGTCAAAGGTATGATGTTGATAGTGTCATGAATCGTGCTTACCCAAGAATCTCACATGATTCTTCCACTGCGGCTACAGTCTCAAGCACTGATCACACATATCAACTCGCAAACTGGAATACTACTCTAATAAGAAAATATTATCCGAGAGAGTGGCGGTTCTCTGTTGTATCTTTACAAACTTCATGTGTTTCAACAAATGACCCAATCATACCCTTATGACCGGATCTTTTGAACCGGGGAAGGAGAATGTCAAAGTTTTTTTATCTACACATAAGATTGTAAAGACCTCAAGTCTAAGGATTAGTCATACAATCGATACATAAAAGTTCTCACAAACACATGGGATAAACACTCCATGTGAAAACTTTCGGCGGTTAGTTCGATGGACACGAGCAACTCATGCATCCATGTGATACACCAAGCGGACAGATCTCCGCTAGTAGCCTATGAGATCGGCTACCCCACTTAAGGGCGGATCATATCATCATGTTAGTCTCTCCGCTTTGCGAACGCCCAGATTATTCACAAAACTATGACTATGAACGTTTGAGAGTAATGATTCTCATAAGGCGTGGAAGCCATCATCTTATTACTCCAAGGGCTTTATTACAGTGTTTAATGATTCATATAATTTATGTAAGCACGTATAATAAAGATTGCCATTTTATTAATTAATGAAAAATATTATAAATACATGTACATATAGCCTATCCATAAGTTGGGTATAAGGCATATCCCTTACAATCTCCCACTTGCACTATAGCTAACTAGTATGAATCTGGACACCATACTCTTTAGTGTGCCTATCATGCTTTTGTTGAGTCAGCCCTTTAGTCAGAGAATCTGCAAGATTATCTTATGTGGGTATTTTCTCTATAATAACTTCTTTTCTCTCAACAATCTCCCTGATGAGATGAAATCGCCTGAGTACATGCTTGGATTTCTGATGGGACCTTGGTTCCTTTGATTGAGCAATGGCGCCCGTGTTGTCACAGTACATCGTGACGCCATTCTTTATCGTGGGAAACACTTCCAGCTCCGTGATGAACTTCTTTATCCAGACTGCTTGTTTAGCTGCCTCAGATGCTGCAATATACTCGGCTTCAGTGGTGGAGTCCGCTGTAGTTGACTACTTTGAGCTTTTCCAACTGAAAGCACCGCCATTCAAAGTAAACAGATATCCTTTTTGCGATCTGCTGTCATCCCTATCGGTCTGAAAGCTCGCATCACAGTAACCAATGACTTTCATCTCAGAACAATCTCCGTATGTCAAAAACACTTCCTTGGTTCTTCTCAGATACTTGAGGATTGTTTTGACAGCTGCCCAGTGTTGCTCACCAGGATTTGTCTGATACCTGCTTGTTATGCTAAGAGCATAAGAGACATCAGGTCTTGTACATAGCATGGCGTACATGATCGATCCTATTACTAAAGCATAATGGATCATACTCATACGCTCTCTATCTGAAGGAGTATGTTTACATTGCTCCTTAGATAATTTGATTCCATGACAAATAGGTAAATTACCTCTTTTGGATTCTTCCATTTTGAATCTTTTTAAAACTTTATCTATGTATGTAGATTGAGAAAGTCCTAACAACCTCTTAGATCTATTACGGTAGATCTTAATGCCGAGGATGTAGGCTGCTTCTCCTAAATCTTTCATGGAGAAATTCTGAGATAACCATTGCGTGGTGGCTTGCATCATGGGAATATCATTCCCGATGATTAATATGTCATCGACATATAATACAAGAAATACAACAACACTCTCACTACTTTTCCTGTAAACACAAGGCTCATCTACATTTTTGATGAAGTCAAATTCTTTGATTGTCTCATCAAATCGTATATTCCAACTTCTGGAGGCTTGCTTGAGTCCATAAATGGATCGTTTAAGCTTGCATACTTTATTATGATCATCCTTAGATGCAAACCCCTCAGGTTGTGTCATATATACTTTCTCTATGAGGTTCCCATTAAGGAAAGTTGTTTTGACATCCATGTACCAAATCTCATAATCAAAGTGTGCAGCTAGTGCCAGTATAATTCGAATGGACATTATCATTGCAACAGGTGAGAAGGTTTCGTCATAGTCAATT
Organism: Zanthoxylum bungeanum; assembly: GCA_019454045.1. Lineage (NCBI taxonomy): Eukaryota > Viridiplantae > Streptophyta > Magnoliopsida > Sapindales > Rutaceae > Zanthoxylum > Zanthoxylum bungeanum. The sequence continues at coordinate 109,864 of SKCR01048427.1, forward strand.
CCTTGGATTTGTCTATATTTTTTGCCACCAACCTAGCCTTATAGGTTTGGATGTTGCCTTCTGCATCAGTTTTACGCTTGTAAATCCACTTGCAGCCTATGGGTTTTATCCCTTCAGGTACATCCACCAAGTCCCAGACTTGATTCTGATTCATAGAGTCTATTTCGAATTTCATGGCCTCAAGCCACTTGACTGAATCAATGTCACGCATTGCTTCGTCATAACTGGTGGGATCGTCATTATCAATGACCTAATCATGTTCCTCATCAATATGGAAACCATATCTTTCAGGCTCATATATTTCCCTACCAGACCTTTTAAGTTCATAACCTTGTGGTTGTTCCGTCGCTGCCCTTTTGAGGGGCCTGGGGTTTAGTTCTTTGTAAGTTTGTTCTCCTCGTACCTCATCGTGGTCAAGTCTACTCCCACTATATTTCTTGAGAAGGAATTCATTCTCTAGAAATTTAGCATTTCGTGATACAAATGTCCTTTGTTCATTTGGGATGTATAACATGTATGCTCTTGAGTTCAAGGCATATCCTACAAACTTACATTTAACTACCCTATCATCCAATTTGTTAGTTTGTGTGTGCTTAACATATGTGTCACATCCTCAAACTCTTAGATAACTAAGACTATGACGTTTCCCATACCATAACTCATATGGTGTTTGACTAACAGTCTTGAAAGACCCCAAAATGAAAGAGGTAGATCAGTGTCTTGCATCATTGATCGGATCATATCTAATAATGTCCGATTTCTCCTTTCGGAGACCTCATTATGCTGTGGAGTTCCCGGAGGAGTGCACTGGGAAACAATGCCATTTTCTCTCAAGTAATCTTGAAATTCATCGCTTAAGTATTCACCACCTCGGTCAGACCTTAATGACTTAATACTTTTATTAAGCCGGTTTTCTACTTCAGCTTTGAAGTCTTTGAATTTCTCAAAGGCTTCAGATTTGTATCGCATAAGGTACATATACCCATATCGCGAGTGTCATCGATAAAGGTAATGAAGTAGGAGAATCAACCTCTAGCGGTGACTAACATTGGTCCGCATACATCAGAGTGTATGAGTTCTAATGTCTCCGATGCACGCTGTCTTTTACCTTTGAAGGGTAATTTGGTCATTTTACCAAGTAAACAAGACTCACAAGTTCCATAAGGTTCATATTTGAAGGGTCTGAAATACCCATCCTTATGTAGCTTAGTTAATCTTGTTTCATTGATATGACCTAAGCGACTATGCCATAGAAGTGATTCATTGAGATTATTCGAGTTAACGTTGTATATATTAGAGGTTGAACATCATCTGTTAGTTTTTAAGACATAGATACCATTATTCAAAATACCATCTCCATATTTTATTTCATTGAAATAAATAGAACATTCATTACAACTTATTAGGCATGAAAAGCCCTTATTACATAAAGAAGAAATTGAAATGATGTTCTTTACTAGAGAAGGTACATAAACACAATCTTCTAAGTCTAAAACTAAACCATTCGGGAAAACTAATGAATAATTCCCCACACACAATGCAACCAGTTTTGCTCCATAACCCATGCGTAAGTCAACCTCCCCATGACGAAGTCTCCTACTATTTATCAGGCCCTGCACATTGTTACACAAGTGAGTCCCACAACCGATGTCAAGCACCAAAGTAGAAGGTTCAGACTTTTGAGAATATAGTTCAATCATATACAACATACCTGAAGCATTGGGCTTCTTGGCCTCTTGGGCTTCCCTAGCTTCCTTAGCTTTCAAGGATCTGCAATCTTTCTTCCAATGACCCTTCTTTCTACAATCGTTCAAGTAGTATAAAAAGTATCGATCCCACGAGGACTTAATACCTAATCTATTAATTTTATGAGGTCAAATGATTACCAGTATCTAACATGTTGATTGATTTATTTGAAATGGTGATGATTTTGAATTTAAAACAGTTAAATAAAATTGCTCGAAAGTACATTTAAGAAAATTCAATATTAGGAAACTATATAGGGTTGTGAATCTTTCTAATATCTTTTAAAAGATGAAGTGGTTATTTCATGTTTGTGTAATAAATCGGTTTACTAACCTGGAACACTGAATTATGCGAAAGCCTCTGTCGATGGTCAGACGCAAATACCCAGTATAACCCAATTGAACCATATGTCTACGTCAACCAAATTATCTGGATTCATTAAGTTTAAGTTCTAATTATGGCTACCCCCGCCCGACAGGTATATCTTTATCCTGTAAGGAAATCTATTAAAGGGTTATCTATCCTCAATGAAGATCGAGGGCTATTAAGTCTAAGGCTGAAACCTAAAATTCATTTGTCAAGTTTATTTTAGATTTACCAGATCAATCTTATTAGTGGCCAATTAACAAGACGCATTAAGCTTAAGACTTAATAAGTAAACCTTTAAATTACCCAAACTATAAAATAACCCTTTATAAACCGGTGATATTAGAATTCATCAACACCCCAGATAACTAACTTAGTTACAACACATAACTAGGGCTAGTAAAAACTTAAAAGTAAAAGACATAAAGTAAAAATGCTGAAAAGTAATTGCGGTAAAGTAAAAGCTGAAAAGTAAATTACAATAAAATAAAATGCTAAGGTAAAATGATCAACTTTTACTATTTACTATTTAGATATCTTCCTTAATATAATATATTAACTTGTGATTATTTTACCAACCAGCCATATAGGCGGTAACCTCATTGAGTCAAATTAAGCCCAACCAGCCATAAAGGCGGAACCAAAATAAACCTGCCATATAGGCGGTAAGAAAATTTAATTACCAACCGACCAATCTGACGGTATCCTTGCTTAGTCAGGTTTAAACCAGTTTAAAATCAATTACCAACAGACCAATATAGCGGTATCCTTATTAAGTCAAATTTTAAATAGTGAATATATTATATTTAAGGGAGATTAATCTAAATAGCAATAGTAAAAGAATTACCTTTCACCCTAGTAGGGGGAAGTTACCTCCTCATGGTTGAATAGTAAAAACTGTAAAAGTAATAAAAGTAAATTACTATTATTACATAACGTAATTAAAATTAATTACAAAACTGAAATTTAAAAGAAACTAGATAGAAAAATCCCTATTTACATCAGAGAAATCAGAGAGGAAGGTACATCTGAAACTGAAATTTTGAGCTCTATTTATAGGCGTCCATAAAGTGTCACGCGTCGCGACGCGTACATTTCTTCTTGCGTCGCGACGCACTGACGTGGCAGCTTCTGATTGGTCGGCTCAGATTTTTATCTGACACGTGGCGATTGTGGATAAGGTGATAAGGTGACACGTGGCAAGGCGACTGGAAACTCAATGATTATGCTGATGTGGCGATGATGTGGCGCTTATGTGGCACTGACGTGATGTTCGGCACCATATAGTGATGACATGTGGCACGCTGTGATTGGCTGATGATGACGTGGCACATTGACTCGATCAACTGGTGATGTGGATGATGACGTGGCTGACAAGTGGCGATGGCGATTATCGGCACCGTATGATGATGACACATGGCACGATGCACGTTAGCAGATCAGTTGTGATGGTGACACGTGGCACGGCGCATGTTAGCAAAGTCAAACTTCTCAGATTCTGACATGTGGACCCGGCGCATGTTAGCAAACTTGCGGCGCACGTTAGGCATCGCGACAAGCTTAATGATTCTAGTTAAGCGCGACCCATTAACAGTGGGAAACCTTCGTAATTGAGATCGATGAACAAGAAATGACCTTGACTTTGGCCAACAAATCACAACCGCCCAAGACATACGATATGGAATAAAGCTTACGCGGTTCAAACACATCCGCGATGGACAAAGGTCTTGACTTTGGCCAACAAACCAAAGCCAATCTTGGATCTTGAGAGAGAACCATTCAATGGAAGGAAAAGCGCTTAATATTGTTTGGGGGGTTTTTCAAGTAAATTGGCAACCAATTTATTATCTTTGATTAGGTCTCAT